>CATKHJ010385531.1:0-11229 GCA_949750685.1 Vernicia montana | reverse complement strand
TTATTTATACAATTCGTTTAATTATTTTATATACGTTAATTATTAATTATGTCATTAATTATTAATTATCTTAAATATAACATAATAATTATTATATAAATATAACATAATAATTATTATATTAATTTATTATACATAATTATTTAATTAATTATCTATTTTTTTCTATTACTTATATTTATTAATAAATAAATAATAAATTAAAAAAAAACTAATAATAAAGACCAACGGAACATGGAGTAAGGGAAAAAAAATGTATGGCTGTCCGCTGATCACACTAGCGGACAACTTCAGTCCGCTGGCTTGACCAGCGAACAGCACTCTCATGTCACCTCAGATCAAAAAGACCTAAATTTAAAATAACTTTTCAAAAAACCTAAACTTAGAAATACTTAAAAAAAAAAACAAAAAACAAAAAAGCCTAAAATGGTAAATATTTAAAAAAATAATAATAAATTGGTAAATTGGCCAGCCGAGATATAACTCAAATAGAAGAATGGTGAAAGGTTATATAGAGCCGGGCCAAGAAAACGAGTTTTTTATATTTTTTTTCCTGGGAACAGTGCTTATGTTTTATTTTTAAATTTAAGAAAAATTCTTGTACACACTTAATGATGTATGCTCTTATTTCACATCTCGAAATAAATAAATAAGTAAATAAAGAGTGGCAATCATCAAAGCCATTCACAGACTAGGTCTCTTATAAATTATGATACACGTTCAACATGATCAAGTAGTATGCATACCACAGTTTAAGCTATGCCATGTCCAAACACTGACAATCATCAAAGCCATTCACAGACCAGGCCTCTTATGAACTATGATATACGTTCAACAGGATCAATAGTCAGATAAATTATCTATGTTCATATCACATAATAATATTTAATGAATTAGAAGGGAAGAGAGAACCTTAGACACTGCCTATTGTGAAATAAAACCATATATATATATATATATATATATATATTTGTTTTATATTTTAATTTTAATTTTTTTAAATTAATTATGGGCCCCGTAATATCAAATTAGATTTTAAATTATTGAAAAGTTAATTTTTAATTAATTTTTTATGCCACACTAGTAAAATTTAACTGTGTTAAGATAATTGGCACTAAAATATCTAAAGGAAAAAATCGTGTCACGAAATAAATCACAATTTCTATTTAAAATAAGTGTGAAATCTAAGGCTGCATAAAATTTAACCAAACCGAATTTATCCAATTCAATCTAAACCAAAAATCATGGTTTAGATTGTTTCATGGTTGGTTAGGAATTTAAAATTTTTATAAACCAAAATTTTGGTTTGGTTTTGGTTTAATAAAATGAAAATTCAGTTAAACCAAATCGAACCGAACCAATAATATAATAAAATTATGTATTTTTTAGATATGTACTTTACTAATATGAAAATTATTCTTTAAATTTTTTAGAAGTTAAAGATATCTACTGAATTTCTATATTTTAGAAGATTTTTATGTTGTTATTTTGATATCTACTAACTTCTTAGAGAATATTTCATTGTAATTTATTATTATAATACTATAGAATTTGAGGTACACAACCTGAAATTTATTTACATTTTATTATTTTTTATAGTATTGATAAAGTTGATTATTATATAATAATATGATTTTATATTAATATTTATTAAATTTCTATAATCTCTTCAATTTTTTTATTTTATTTATTTTTTATTTTTGTTAAACCGACCAAACTGATTATCCAAATAGTTTTGGTTTGGATATTTTTTAGTATTACATGGTTTGGTTAAGTGTTGAAATATTTAAAAACTGACTTTTTTTGTTTGGCTAGAAATATTTACTCTAAACCGATCAAACAAAACTATGAACACCTAAAATCACATTATAATTTTATGTTTGATTAAACTCTCTCGAACATTTAACCAACAAAATAAAAATTTAAGCAATCACAAAACAACTTAATTAATTCTCATCTAACCAAATTATTCTTAATTACACAAATATAACTTTAAGCAAATTGTAAGGATATCTAATCACCAATTATAATTTCTTATCAATTAGCAATTAAACAAGTATTTGTAGATCAATTGTATTATCATCTCTCAATGCATAACACAACTAAATTCATAATTTTGGTGATCAAACAAAATTAAGCATGAATAACAACAAATACCACATATCATAGAGACTTAGATTTTATAGATAATTTGAATGAAATTGTGTTTCAAAACATTAATTCCTAACTATAGAGTTTAGTTAGACATAATTAAAGCATTCACAAAGTACAAAGAAGAAGAAGAAATCATAAATACAAAATAGGAGAGAATGAGAAGGAAAATATATCAATCTTTAATCTCAAATCTTCAAACTTGTGTTTCCTTGACTTAGTCTCCTTCCAAATCTCTCCAAAGTTTCTTCTATCTCCTCCAATTGATTTCCTCAAAATCCTATTTATAAGATTATAAATTGATTTCCTCACATTATAATTTTATATTTGATTAAACTCTCTCGAACATTTAACCAACAAAACCAAAATTTAAGCAATCACAAAACAACTAATTAATTCTCATCTAACCAAATTATTCTTAATTACCAAATATGGCTTTAAGAAAATTGTAAGGATATCTAATCACCAATTATAATCTCTTATCAATTAGCAATTAAACAAGTATTTATAGATCAATTGTATTACCATCTCTCAATGTATAATACAACTAAGTTCATAATTTTGGTGATCAAACAAAATTAAGCATGAATAACAATAAATATCACATATCATAGAGATTTCGATTTTATAGATAATTAAAATGAAATTGTGTTTCAAAACATTAATCCCTAATTATAGAGTTTAGTTAGACATAATTAAAGCATTCACAAAGTACAAAAAAGAAGAAGAAATCATAAATACAAAATAGGAGAGAATGAGAAGGAAAATCTCTCAATCTTCAATCTCAAATCTTCAAACTTGTGTTTCATTGACTTAGTCTCCTTCCAAATCTCTCCAAAGCTTCTTCTATCTCCTCCAATTGATTTCCTCAAAATCCTATTTATAAGAGTTTGCTTCCTCTTATTGTGGTTTGGTCAAGGAGTTCTAATTTCCGAGTTAAAATCGGATTTGGAGTTTGACATCCCGTCATGGCCGCTACACTTGGGGTGCAATAGAAACCAATTTTTCAAGTGTAGCGCCCTCTATACTTATCGTGCGTTCAATGTTTTCCAGCTTCAACTTCCTTCTCTTCTTTGTCTATCAAGTCAAGTTAGAACCTACAAAAAGTGTTTAAAACCTTCCTCAAATCACAAATATAATAAAATGCAATGTAAATTAACCTAAGATGAATCTAAAATGCATGAAATTCCTACTAAAAATACCTAATAATGTATGTAAAATTAACACATATTAAACTCCCCTACACTTAAGACTTTGCTTGTCCCCAAGCAAATACAAACATCTTCATTAGAAAAAACTTTCACAATCCAATTAAACATCTTCAATCTCATAAAAGTATACATCACTTGTTCCACAACTCAAAATCTTAAACTTAAAAGATGCGCAATCCTAAGTAATTCTAAAACTAAGAACACTTATTAACACGGGTAGACAAATAAGAATTTATCACATAAAGATTATATTAATAAAGAAAAAAATAAAACATGCTGATTAGCTAAAAATTTACCAATCATAACCAAATAAATAGCTTATAAAAGCACCTTTATATATTTCAACACCAATGAGGATCAATAGGAATTTTAACAAATTAAGCACGTTAGGGGGTAATTAAATTTTTTTTTCTCTCTTATGAGTGCGTTTTATGCTCCATCTCACTTTTGCAAGTGCGTTTTACACTCCATCTTACCTTAACGAATGCGTTTTACGCTCCATTTCGCTTTTTTTTTTTTTTTTAAATACCCCCATTACTACTTTATTATTTTCTATATCATATCCCCATAAATTTTAGGTTTCTAAAGCCATTTACATTAGTTATGAGAGGTAAATAATTGGTTAACTCATATGTTCAAGATTTCTAAACAAGCATAACCTAAATGTAAGACTTTTTGTGTAGTTTCCCTACTAATAAACATTCTTAATATAAGAATTAACTAAAAACCACACTCTTGTCCATTCGAAATCTCAAATTGCAACTTGAGTGACATATAATTCTATTCCAATTGAAAAATGCCCAATTTTCAAGTTAAAGCCCCAAATGAAGATGTTCACTTACTCACAACACAAAAACTATGAAAATTAAAACAAAAATAAAATGCATATGGTAAATAAACATGAACTAACACTAAAACAAGATTACTTCCTCCACACTTAAACATCACTTTGTCCCCAATGTGATGTCCAACAATGCAAAATAAAAAACAAATGAGACATGAAACATTAATGAAGGTAATAAAGGTTAAGAAAGACTTCCCTCAAAGAGTTGGTGGTGATGGTGAAGGTGATGGAATATCAATACCGGATTGATCAAAATATTTTGAGAGCTTGTACATTTGATAAGACTGCTCCTTCTCCACACGACGAAGGCGCAAATCCATATCATCCAATTGAGTGCTTACCTTCTTGGTATGCTCATCCATGGCATTGAAACGACGCAACACTTGTTTCCATCTGGCTTCCTCCTCTTTTTGCTCCCCTTCCTCATCATTATTTTCAACATTAGTGGTGGTGATTGTAAGCATATTTGAACTTTCTAGGCACTTCATTTGACTACACGTCCTGGTATCGGGATCTCTTAGGGTCAAATCATCATTAATTACCTCCGAACGAGTCAATGCATCTAAGTTGAATCTCCCACCTTGCATATCCTCCATAACCGAACTAGTTGGATCAAAAACTTTAAAGAGCAATGCTAAACAAGTCACAATGTGGCCCATGGAAATTATGGCCTTTGGGTGTGTCACAATATATATCAAGCTTTGAAAATTATAATGAGTGGTGGACACCTTAGTGGTAGAATGCAAGCACCATAACAAAAATAACTCTTTAGTAAACACTTTGTTACTTTCTAATTTCCCAAAGATTGCATTACACATAAATTTATGAAGAATTAAATAACAATGATCTCTAATCAACCCATTTGGTGCTTTGTGACTATCAAATTTTTCCTTTCCACTCAATTTTTTCCAAAATTTATCCACATCAAAATTCTTGGTGTAATCACAACAACCCCCCTTTGGAAACCCAAATGCCTTAAACATTACCTCAAAATCGATGCAATACTCTTTCCCTAACATCCTACACTCTAAATCCTTAACATTCTTTGATGAGTATTTCAATGTTATAAAAAATTCAAGAGTTAATTCACAATATGTAGCATGCTTCATCTTAACAAACTTACCCTAACCAAGTTTAGCACATAAAGAATCCATTTTATCTTTCAATTCTATTATTTCCAAAGCATGGTCATCTAAAAATATACAAGGATGAATTGAACGATTGGTTAAAGACACATACCTTTTGCCTTCTTCTTCATTAAAAATTGGAAAAGGAGCACGAAATTCGTAAGCAAGATCTCTCACCTCCTCTTGTTCCACCCTTGATTTTCCTTTCCTTGAAAAGTTCGTCTTTGGCACTGATTTTACCCTTGAACCCATAATTCCATCTTGAAATGGAGTGTATTTAGAATGGGTTAGGTTTAAATGAGAGGAACTTGGGGGATTTTGAGGTAATCTTAGGAGTTTGGAAGTTAGGGATTTGAGAGGGGTAGAGAAAAGGGAAAAGAGAGACTTGAAAGGAAAAGAAAAGAATGAAAAAAAATGGGCTAATTTTATTTAAATTTCCTGATTTTTTTTTTTGAACTACTGCTGCCCAATATTGCGGACGGGACAGCCAGTGCGGGTGCAACGGGCTGCTGCTTGCCTCTGGTGTGCACGCTACAACCCCGCGTGCTCGCAACGGCCTGCACTTTGCTCACACTGCTACTTTGGTGCGCCCACTTTGCCTGCCCTAGCGTCGCGCACGTTACAACCCAGCTCACGTGACAGGCCTGCTCTTGGACACCTTTGCATAACATTGCGAATGCTATAAGCCAACGTGCATGCAACGCCTAGCTTTTGGCCTCTGGTGCGCTTGCGACATGCAGTGCCCCTTCAACGCTAGAGTCTTAGTCTTCAACTGGCTTTTTTTTTTTTAATATATTTGCAACCCCATGCTTGATCAAGATTGAACTCTATCTAAAACTAATGTAAACAATAAGGAACTTATCAAAAGGAAAAGAGTAAATTAATTAAAACCAAATAAATGACAATAAAATTAAACTTTAAAGTCGTTTTAGCTGGACTTTAGGATATAATCTTCAAAGAAGAACAATAAGGGAGATGACTTCCCTAGTTCAAGCTATAAGATCTCCATAATAGAGTTTATAATGATTCCCATTAACCTTGAAGTTCTCCCCCTTTGAATTTTCAAGCTCCAAAGCACCATGAGGAAAAACTCGAGTCACCTTGAATGGTCCACTCCATCTTGATTTTATCTTACCTAGAAATAGCTTTAATCTTGAATTGAACAATAAGACAAAATCTCCTTCTTTGAAGTCTTTCTTGAGGATGTGAGCATATGATCTCAAATGGAAAAGACCAATCGAGAGAAGAAATAATAGGAGCGGACACTAGAGCTTCCTTTAACCTATTAAAAGCACATAAACATTGATCATCAAAGTTAAAAGGAACCTCCTTTATTAATAAATTTATTAGAGGTTTAGCAATTAAAGAAAAATCTTTGATGAATCGCCTATAAAACCTCACATGTCCTAGGAAAGCTCGAACACCTTTGATTGTAGTTAAAGGAGGCAATTTCTCAATCACTTCAGTTTTTGCTCTATCAACCTCTATACCCTTTCTTGAAATCTTATGCCCCAACATTATCCCTTCATCTACCATAAAATGACACTTTTCCTAATTTAGTACCAAATTTGTGTCTTCACACCTCTTGAGCACACGGTCTAAATTGTCAAGGCATTGCTCAAAATAATCTCCAAATACTAAAAATTCATCCATGAAAACCTCTATCATGTCCTCAATCATATTCGAAAAGATACATCATACACCCTTAGAAAGTAGCGGGGGCATTGCACAATCCAAAGGGCATGCGCCTATAAGCAAAGGTATTATAAGGACATGTGAAAGTTGTTTTGTCTTGGTCTTCGAGAAAAATGAAGATCTAATTATAACCCGAATAACCATCAAGAAAACAATAGTAAGTATGGCTTGCAATTCTTTCTAACATTTAATCAATGAATGGAAGGGGAAAGTGATCCTTCCTTATTGCTGAATTGAGCTTCCTATAATCGATGCAAACCCTCCAACCATTAACCGTTCTTTTTGAGATGAGTTCTCCCTCTTCACTTTCCACCAATGTCATCCCACCTTTCTTGGGTACACATTAAATAGGACTCACCCAAGAGCTATCGGAGATAAGGTAGATGATTCCAGCATCTAATAGCTTTACAATTTCCTTCTTGACTACCTCTTTCATGTTGGGGTTTAATCTTCTTTGTCTCTCAGCTATAGCTCGAAACCCATCCTCCATATGGATTCTATGCATGACAATATAAGGACTAATACCCTTTATGTAAGAGATTTGCCACCCTATAGCCCTTATCCTTTGACAAACCAATTCAACCACATTTTTTTCTTGTTCTTTTGAGAGTTTATTTGAAATAATGATTGGCAAGGTCTCTCCCTCTCTCAAGAAAGTGTATCTCAAGTATTTAGGAAGTGGTTTAAGTTCTAATTGGGGTGGTTTTTCAATAGATGGTGGGGTTGGATTGTCATTTCTCACTAAAAGTTTAAGTTTAGGGAAAACAAGGGTGTCACAGTCGCTACAAGTGGGGAGACTGCAATGCATTCCTTTTTCAGAATTTTCGTAACCACACCTCTTCAGTGTAGCGCCCTCCACAGCTGTGGCGGGTGTGACAGCTTCTTCATAACTCTCTGATGCACCCTCCACAGCTGTAACGCCCTCCATATTAGGTTGCTTTTTTTTGTGATTTTCTTCATACTCTTCTTGTTTGATTTCAGTGATGCATTTTTCAATAACATCAATCTTCATGAAAGTTTCCTCTTCCATAGGATATTTCATAGCTTTGAACATATTAAATTCCACCTTGTCGTCTCCAATCCTCAAAGTGAGCTTACCTTCATACACATCCACCAAAGCACGACCGGTGTTGAGAAATGGTAGCCCAAGGATTAACGAACAATCCTTATCTTCCTCAAAGTCAAGTACCATGAAATCCACTGGAATAATGAACTTGTCCACCTTCACAAGAACATCTTCAATAATACCATATGGCCTTTTAATAGAGTGATCCGCTAGTTGCAAGAGCATTGAAGTAAGCTTCACTTCTCCTAATCTAAACTTCTTGAAAAGAGACAAAGGCATTAAGTTAATTCTATCCCCAAGATCACATAAACACCTAAGGAATTCTAAATCCCCAACAATACATGGGATTGTAAAACTCCCTGGATCTTTTGATTTAGCAGGCATCTTGTTTGTGTTGATTGAGCTACAATTTTCAGTTAAAGCTATGGTTTGCCCTTCATCCCATTTTCTTTTGTTAATAATGATGTCTTTCAAGAATTTAGCATATTGAGGCATTTGTGACAAAGCTTCGATAAAAGAAATATTGATTTTCAACTTATTAAATATCTCCAAAAATTTGGAGAATTATTGGTCCCCTTGTTACTTCTTCAACCTTTGAGGAAATGGCACCTTTGGTACATAAGGAGGAGGAAGATTCTTGGATTGTGGAACTATTTCTTCTTGTTGTGTGTCGTCTATGTTGTTACTAGCTTCTTCCCCATCTTTCTTTTCTCCTTGCTTGACTATTGGTGGTGCTAACTCTTTACCACTTCACAAAGTGATAGCTTTCAACTGCTCATTTGAATTTGACTCGGTGTTGCTTGGAAGATTGCCTTGATTTATAATTGAAAGTGCATTACCAAGTTGTTCCACCTGTACCTCCAAATTATGAATGGATGACGCATGATTCTTTGCAATTTGATCGAATTTTGCCTCCATTCTCCGCTGATTTTCATCTTGGCTAGTCATCTTGCCATTTAAAGCTTCCATGAATTTATCCATCTTGGACTCAAAAGTTGCTAGCCTATCTTGTGGTTGTTGTTGAAATCCTAGAGGTCCTTGTTGCTTTGTTATGTTGTTAAAGTTTGAGTTCCCAACATTATTACCACCCCAAGAGAAATTAGGATGATTTCTCCACCCTGGATTATATGTATTGGAATAAAGATTATTGTTTGGCCTTCCTTGGAACTGATTTCCCACATAATTTACTTATTCAATTTGATTTGCAGCTATAGTATTACAATTAGCCATGTAACAATCATTACTAATATATCCTAACTCGCCATACAAGTCACAACTACTTCGAATTGCTGCAATAGAGTTTGGATTAACATTCAACGCACCAAGTTGCTTTGATAGATTGGCAACTTGTGCTTACAAAGATGTTAATTGGTCTATAGCTAATACTCCCATTTGATCCTTCAGTGGTTGCTTGAGATGCTCCGTTGGCCATAAACAATTGTTTGTAGCCATCTCTTCTAACAGCTCAAATGCACCATCAGTCGTCTTCTTCATTAATGACCCTCTAACGGCTGCATCAATAGCGCTTCTTGTGTAAGA
The DNA here is from genome assembly GCA_949750685.1 of Vernicia montana. Classification (NCBI taxonomy): domain Eukaryota; kingdom Viridiplantae; phylum Streptophyta; class Magnoliopsida; order Malpighiales; family Euphorbiaceae; genus Vernicia; species Vernicia montana. The sequence continues at coordinate 1,596 of CATKHJ010385531.1, read as the reverse complement.
ATTGCACCTATTGTAGAAGGTCTGAATCAATAATTTTGTCACGACCCAACTTTTGAGTCGCGACGGTCCTAGGGCATGTGTTGCCATAAGGGCATCAACTACCCGTAGAACTCATACATGCAAACATCTCTTCATGGTATCATGCATCTATCAAATAATAACATACAACACATCACACTCCCAGAATCTCAACTTGATATCACATCCATTATTCAAGTTCTTATACACATCTATCAATACATATACTCATAATATATTTCTTATCATATACAATTGTTACTTAACATCTTTTATATACATATGAACATATATACCTTAATTACACACATGGAGATCTAATAACTTTACAGATTTACACATATGATTATAACAAACAAGAAATTACAATCTCTACATGCAAGCTTTCAAGAGTAGCAACATTACTTGAGGATTTCCATGAATTTCATACATAATCTTCTAAATCTTTCACATATTTTGCCTTTAGAACATGCATATCTCTTGCCATGATTTATTAACTTTCTTGAAAAATAAATAATCACCACTAATGAGAAAAATCTCAATGAGTGAAGAATATACTACCATAAGTTGTGCGGCTTGGTATTCAACGTTAGCTTGCAATAACAATATGGGCTCATATATGTACTTGAAACAAATGGAAACAAATAGCTCCTTGACATGAACATATAGAGGCAATTGAACGATTTGACATGTACAAGTGAACTTGTAAGCACTGAATAAATAACATGTATGGCAATGAATACTCAATAACATGTATAGGAGCAATAAACTCTTCATAATATGTAAGAGTAAAAAATGTGGCAAAAGACTCATTAACATGAATTCACTTGTCCATACCTATAATATGCTCTTAAGTACGTACATTCATTAGATTCTTATTATTTACTTATTCTCATTTATTTTATCAACTTCATTTATATACTTCTAATAAACTCTTACTCTTACTATTCTCCAAAACACACATATATAAATTAAACTTTTCATGTTAAGGATCCATCAACAAAATCATATTTATATAATTAATCAAAGTCACTTAAGCTTTATAGTCATACTTACACAATTTTAAAACTTAAGTACCTACTACACTCTTACTACCATATGATACTTCAATTTCAATCCGCATTCCACTTGATGGTATATCACCAAACATAGTACACTAAATTTTATACAAATAAATCTCCTTTTCGTCAAATTATTATTATAGTCCTTATTAGATCTTTACACATTTCTCTTACCATATAGTGCTCTTAATACACTAGTTTATAATTCTTATCATAGCTATATATATATATATCTCCACTTATTATTTACTTCTTATTACTCTCACTCCTCATAACTATATATGTATATCACCACTAATCATATTTAATTTTATAGCATATTCACCATAATTCACAAACAAGTGTAATAATTAAATTTACTTTATGAATCTTATAGCCAAATCATCAATGATATCTTGTTAAGCTCCTTAATCTCATACACAATTTAACTTAAAATTTTCCACCTCAATTAGGATCTTCTTTCCTTCATATACCACTATATATACATATTCACCTAACTTGATACTTATACATATAT
>CATKHJ010385525.1:0-11912 GCA_949750685.1 Vernicia montana | reverse complement strand
CAATCTTAAATTAAAATCTTTTACTTGTCTTTTTACTTAAATTAGAAGAATAAATAATTTTCATTTGCACTTCCTTGAGAGACGACCTTGGGTGCTTCCAAGTGTACTACAATTGCCCCGTTTGCTTGCGGGTGCCTTTTTTATAGTATAGTTTTTGGGCGATCAATAAGATAATTAGCCATTTCCATAAAGCATGAATAGTAGAAAGTTGGTGGACCATTTTGGTAAATTATTGTGCCAAAAATGGAATTGTAAGAAAAGTGAAAAATTGTGTTTTGCATGGTTCATTGAACCTAGCCAAATTATGTCATCTTTCTTGTAATTGATCTTGAGCTTGAGGACTTAAAGAGAACTTCGTCAATTGGAAGACAACAAAATAATTTTTATTCATCATCTTTTCTCATTTCTTCTTCTAAGGCAAGAACACATTTTCTCTCAATTACTTTTTCAAAGTTTCTTTTTCTTTCTTCTTGTTTTCTTCTTGGTGAAGAGAAATCATCATCAAAAGGAAGATTATGAATCAAATCCAACTTCCCTTTTCACTTATATAATATTTTCTTGTTGATGATTATGAATTTCTTCTTCTTTTCATTGATGGTTGATGATGATGAAATGGGTTTTAAGAAACAAGAGTTTTCTTTGATTAAGTGCATATAGATGATGATTGTGATCATGATTTGAGTATGTTGAAGTGTATGGAAGTAGATTTTCAAAATGAGTTTTGATTTTCTCACTATAAAGAGATGAGTTTCAATTTCTCATTTTGGTAAAAGAATGAGTTTAATCAAAGATGGGATTAAAAGATTTCTTGTTTAATCTATGTTTTGAGTGATAAAATGAGTTTAAACTTTGCAAAATTTACATAATTGAAAGTGGTTTTACCTTGATTGCTAAATGGGGTGAGTGTTCTTGCAAGAATTGGGGTTTTCACGGGGGAAAACCATCAAGAATGAAGGGTACGCCCGTACCTTTGGGCGTACCATTCATTCTGAATGGCAGTAGCAAGGTACGGGCAAGGGTACGCCCGTACCCTTGGGCGTACCATTGCTACTGCCTAAAAAGTTTTAAGGTACGGCCAGAGGGTACGAGCGTACCCTCTGCGCATACCAATTGGAGCTTTTATATATATATATATATATTTCTTTACTTTCATGCTTTAATCTTCAACTTAGGCATGCTAATTGTCATACATGATTAATGTGGATTGTAATTGAGATGATATGGACAGAAGTTCAAGGTCTAATCGACTCAATTTCGATAGTATATGTACCGATTCTTGAATCGTTGATTGTATTGATTGAAATGTATTTAATGTGACATTATGTCCTAAGTATAGAACTAGAAGTATGAGGATTAGAATCTATCTTGGTTCTATATATGAGTTAGGAAATGATGATCTAATTGTGATTAATTGAAATGGTTTATGTAGAACCCAAAGACAAGGAACTAGAGGACTCGAGCGATCATCATTTCTGTTTGTGTTGATTAGGAGCAAAGGAAGTTAAGGTGAGTACATAATAGTCAATATGCTATGGGCGTCAATTCATTGTATAACCATACATTCATTGAATCCTTTGGGTTACTTGATTGAATTCTTGTTTCATTGACTTATATTCTTGAAACCAAAATGTTGAACTATCTATTGATACCTTTGGTCTATTCTTTAATGATATGATGATAGCACATTGAAACCCTTACTCATTTATGAATACCATTGTTATTGAATTCTTATTGCTATCCATTGTGAAATACTATATGATACCTAAAGCAGAAATCCCCATTTGATGTGGGGTATACATCGGTCATGTGCACATGGTAAAGAAGGCCTGACGGATAGGGATAGTGTATCCGCCCTAGCTAAGAAGAGGGTCCAAGCCAGGAAACCTGATCAGTTTTCTGCTTGAATTGTTGTGATGAGTGTGTGAAGCTTATAGCTGAGTCTCAATCTATATGTGAATGGGAACATACCATTCTCAAATGTTTGATTTTTGCTAAAATAAAATAAAGTAAAGTATGCTTAATTGCTTAGTCATTGGATCTATTCATTTATTTCATGAATGAATCCCATTGTGATAATTTTGATTATCTAATCATTACTATTGTCTAAAAAAGCCTTGAAGCTATTCTATTCTCATCTTATATATTGTATCTAGCCGGTATAACATATTGATATTGTGTATTCACTGAGATTTATATCTCACCCCATAGTGGTTTTCTTCTTCAGGTGCTATAGAAGTCTGATAAGGTAAAACTCAAGCTACATCTTCTCGCTTGGGGGTTACTATGTTTGTTTTCATTTTGTCATTTTGATTATGTCATAATGATTATGTATCTCCAAGAGTCAAGTCTAGAGTTCCATGGTCATTGTGATATTGAGTTGTTTATGATAGTTCTATATTGTATATTCATTTTGGGACTGTAATATAAGATAGATTACCGTATTGTAATTAATGGCATACATTTAATGTATGAATGATGTGGAATGGTTATAGTAATGTGTTTGAGGTTCTGATCTGGGAATAGTTATATGCATGATTGGTTATAGATTAGTATTGGGTTCTACGATTTTTTGGTGGCCTTATGCTTACCCATGCCCTGGGACCGTCGCAGCTCGAAAATCGGGTCGTGACACAAAAAGAGTTCACTCACCTAAGTGACGTATTGTCAAGCATCTTCAAAGTCCTGAAGGAGGATGGATTACTTTAGCCATTGGACTAATAAGTTTAGGTTGCCAAATCTGATTAAGTTTAATTGGACAGGTGACCTAAATGTCCATTTAAAGATGTTTGCCACTATTATGAGCACCATGGGTGCTTCAGAAAGTCAAGTCTTAAAGTTATTTCCAACCTCTTTAGAAGGAGCCCCTATTAAGATGTTTTGTGACTTGGACAACAACAAGCAGAATGATTGGAACCTACTGTCTAAGTGCTTTATAGCACAATATGGTATAATACATTACTAGAGGTTACCCTTAGAGACTTTGAGACAATAAGACAAAAGTCAGATGAGTCCTTTTCTGACTATATAATGAGATGGAGAGAGAAGGCTACTAAGATGACTAATAGCCCAACAGAAAATGAGCAAGTTTGACTAGTAGTCAAAGGGACCTTGCCTTCCTTGTAGGATAGGCTATGTCTAATATCCCTTAAAGCATTTGAAGACCTCCTCGATATAGGCTTATAATTGGAGTAGTTTGACTATGAAAATAGTCGAGCTAATGAAGCGTAGAAGGGGAATAGATCATCGAATCTCTTTGTTAGAACCACCACAGCTCATCCTTTCAAGGCAGGTCCAACTACATTGCAAAGAGAGTTTACTCACCTAAGTAAGTTGTTATCAAACATCTTCAAAGACTTGAAGGAGGATGGATTACTTCATCCATTGGACTTAAAGCCTCTACCGAATCCTTTGCCAAGGAATTTCAAGGCCAATTTTTATTGTACATATCATCAAAAAGCTGGTCATGATATCGATGACTAGCTCACCTTATGACATAGAGTCCAAGATTTGATTTATGCTAGGGTGATTCTATAGTAGGAGATTTATGATTTAAAGCAAGAACATAGGGAGATGGCTAAGGTGGTTTATGTTTATGATCACCCGGGAGCTAGCTATATCCCACCTCTCTGAGATAGGATGCCAGGATTTCTTGAGCATATATGTATGGCATGTGGTAGACTTGACCATCCAGTTGAGAGATGTCCACTTAGGCATCGTAGGGTATCACCTTCCTTGTTATCTACCGGATGCATGAGTGTTGGTCTTATAGAAAGTGGAGCTAAAAATGAGAATGTGGGTAGTGGTAGGCAAGATAGACACATGGGAAGTGCAAACAAGGTGTAATTACCTGTGGTAATGATATGTTATTAGTATATATATATATATATAGCCTTAAGATAAGATTAGAAGGCTTTAAGGAACTATAAGACTAGTGGGGTAGTACGTAGTAGTATCCATAATGATGCTTATATATATGGCATAAGTAAAGATGTCCGATTAGTAGTACAACGTGTCCGTATATGAAAGGCCCCGTGTGGAGAATAAATTGTGATCAATATGACATGAGTCAAATACTTATATGATCTGACATCATTTTTGTACTGATGAAAAGATGTAATAAATAGTTATATGGAATATATAAAAGAAGTAGCTCTATTATATTACTGCAGTGTTCTAATTACTTATATGAATAGTTATGCTTATATATGATTTAAATGCAAGAGAATGTGATACAACAGTGATAAATTGAATGACGTTGTGATTATTTAGGAATGCATGTCTATTGCAAAATAAAATAGTATATGAACTATATTGAGATGATTAGATACTAATATTGGTTATTGTCTATAGTATGCCGCCTCATAGAATGGTGCAACTTGAGGGGAATGACTCTTCTAATAGCGATAGTGTAGCACTGGATGTTACTTCGGTGGCTGCCTCGATTCATGTTGAATAAGAGGGATTATCCCATTCAAGGCAACATGTTGCTGAGGATGAGGAAAATGAAGCTCTAGAGAACATGGAGGCTATGAGAAGAGAGATACGCGAACTCGCAGAACTGAGACAGCATCAACAAGAAATGCCTCCACTACCACCTCCACCCAAAGCACCATCTGTTTAGAGGCAAGAAGGAATTCCTCCTCTACCACCTAGACCTCCCCGAAGGGTGAGGAGAAGGAGAATGCTACCTGATGAAAGAGTTTTTGTTAATGACTTTCAGAAAATGAAACCTCATTTATTTAAGGGAGCAGAGGGTGAAGACCCGTAAGAGTTCCTAAATGTGTTAGACAAGATTGCACAAAGATTTCCATGCTCGGATGAGAAGATGATTGAGTTGGTCAGAATGCAACTCAAGAAAGAGGCATGGGAATGGTTCTAAAGGAACATCGAAGAATGACTATATGGGGACAAACCACCCAATTGAGCTAAATTCAAACAAGAAATGTTTGATGAGTTTCTGACAGAAAGGGAAAGACAAAACCGTGCACTCCAATTCGAACAGTTGAAACAGAAGCCTAGCATGTTCATATCTGACTATGCTAGAGAATTCAAGAGATTAAGTAAATATGCCCTGCATATAGTGCCTATTGAGGCAAGCAGAATTGATAGATTCTAAACAGGATTGATTGCCCTGCTTTACAATATGCTAGTGGCTATAGATTTCTCCACTATGGCTAAGCTAATTAACAAAGCTAAACTTATGGAGGCAGGACATAAGGCTGAAAGAGCTAAAAGAGATGAAAGAGATGAAATGTAAAGTAAAAATCGAAGCCAAAGCAGTCAATATAGGGATGGAAATACCCAAACTAGAGAGCAGACTTCTGCTATCACCACTCAATATCAGTGCCAAGGAGTAAGTAAGAATAGAAATCAGGCTGGTAGTGTGTCTGTAGCATCAACACCTAGAAATGTGAGCACTTATCGACTGAGACAACAAAATCAAGTTGTTTATAATTGTATCATCTGTGGCAAGAGACATGGTGGGATTTGTCGTAAAGCTATCGGAGCTTGCCATAGGTGTGGGCAAGTAGGGCACTTTATTAAAGATTGCCCAATGAGAGGGGAGCAAAGAACAGCCACAGTTGCTTTGTAACAAACTGTACAGATGAGCCGAGCTGATAATCAAAGATAAAGAGGGAAAGGCAGAAATCAAGGCCAAGCCTCTAGTTCAATGCAAACTATGGAAGGGAAAGGCAAGAGAAAGGTGTATGCCTTAAACCCACAAGAGGCACGAACATCAAACAATGTGGTGACAAGTATTGTCCTTATTCTTTCCTCTTATGTGAGACGTTTGTTTTACTCTAGTGCAAAGCATTCCTTTATATCTTCATGCTTTGCAACGAAGATAAGTAGAGTTAAGGAAGTAATGCATGAACCCTTAGCTATAACTATACCTTTAGGTGAGACTGTAGAAGTGAATCAAGTGTATAAGGAATGTAATGTAGAAATTGAGGGTAGACAATTTAATGACGACCTATTCGAACTAAAAGTGTTAGAATTTGATGTCAAACTAGGGATGGATTGGTTGTGAAAGCATGATGTATATGTTGAATGTCGTGAAAAGAGAATTAGATTCAGAATGATAAATGGAGACGAAGTAGTGTATCAAGGAGAGTGGAATGATTCACCCGCTAATCTCATCTCTGCCATTGGAGCAAAAAGGTTGCTGAGAAAGGGATGTCGAGCTTATCTACTCAAGTAGTGGATATGAGGAAGGCCTCTGAAAATATAAAGGAAATACCTATTGTAAATGAATTTCTGGATGTCTTCCCATATGACTTGCCGGGATTACAACCAGATAGGGAGATAGAATTCAACATCGAATTAATTCTGGGTAAGCAACCCATATCGATACCTCCATATCAAATGGCACCGACTGAGTTGAAAGAACTAAAGGTGCAACTACAAGATTTGCTGGATAAGGCTTTCATCTGACCTAGTAGTTCACTATAGGGAGCCCTAGTACTGTTCGTTAAGAAGAAGGATGGATCTTTCAAATTGTGCATTGACTACAAACAGTTGAATAAAGTGACAGTAAAGAATAAATACCCTCTACCCATATTCGATGATCAATTCGACCAATTGCAAGGGGCTAGTCACTTTTTGAAGATAGATCTTCAGTCTGGTTATCATCAACTCAAAATTCGAGGGGAGGACTTTCATAAGACTGCATTTAGAACTCGGTACAGTCATTAAGAGTTTACAGTGCTACCTTTTGGGTTGATGAATGCACCGGCAGCCTTCATGAACTTAATGAATTATGTGTTCAAGCCATTCCTAGACAAGTTTATCATTGTCTTTATCGACGATATCCTAATTTATTTGAAGAGAGAAGAAGAACATGAGGAACACCTTAGAATGGCACTACAGACGTTGAGGGAGCATCAGTTATATACTAAATTGTCAAAGTGCGAATTCTGGTTAGACCGCGTATGTTTTCTCGGGCATGTAGTGAGAAAAGATGGAATTCAAATGTACCCCAATAAAGTAGAAGCAGATGCTAATTGGCCACATCCTACAACGATCATTGAGATTCAAAGTTTTTCAAGGTTGGCCGGGTATTATCGACGATTTGTGAAAAAATTTTCACAAACTGCTGCATCATTGACAAGGTTGACTAGAAAACAAGTCAAGTACAATTGGGATGAAGCCTGTGAAGAAAGTTTCTAGAAGCTAAAGAACTGTTTGATATCGGCTCCAGATCTAGCATTACTCGAGGGAGAAAGGGGTTTTACTATATACTGTGATGCTTCAAGGATCGGATAGAGGTGTGTCTTGATGCAAAATGGGAAAGTCATTGCCTATGCATCAAGATAGCTTAAGAAACATAAAGTAAACTATCTCACTAATGATTTGGAAATGGAAGCGATTATTTTTGCTTTAAAGATATGAAGACACTACTTGTATGGGGAAAAGTGTGAGGTCTATACAGACCATAAAAGTCTCCAATATATTTTGAAGCAAAAGGATTTAAACTTGAGACAAAGAAGATGGGTGGAGCTATTAAAGGACTAAGATTGTAAGATATTGTATCACCCTGGAAAGGCCAATGTAGTAGCTGACGCCTTGAGTAGGAAGTCTATGGGAAGTTTTTCCCATATAACAATGCATAAAAGACCCTTTATGAAAGAATTGAAGGAGCTATTTAATAAGGGTCTACAATTTGAAGTGAATGGATCACAAGTACTTTTGGCCTACTACAAGGTAGAATCAAGTTTCCATGACGAGATAAAGAGTCTCACAGGATAAAGATCCACAACTAGTAAAGATTAAAGAAAAAGTGAGAAAAGGTTAAGCTCCAGAGTTTGAAATCAAGGATGAAGTCCTCAGATGTGGAAATTGGATATGTGTACCAAATGTAAAAGGATTGAGGGAGAGAATCTTAAAAGAAGCACATCAAACCCCCTATAGTGTACACACAGGCACTATAAAATTGTATCAAGATGTTAAGGGTTATTACTGGTGGCTGGGTTTGAAGAAGGATGTAGCGAACTTTGTAACATCCTGCCTCACTTGTCAACAAGTAAAGATAAAACATCAGAAACCATCAGTTTTACTGCAAGAGATCAAATTACCTTAATGGAAATAGGAACACATCACTATGGATTTCGTAGCTGGATTGCCTAGGACCCTAAAGGGATATGACTCCATTTGGGTCATAGTGGATAGACTGACGAACTCACTTCTTGCCAGTGAAGACAACTTATACTACAGCACAGTATGCACAACTTAATGTTGATTAGAATGTAAAACTACATGGGATTTTGGTCTCTATCATTTCGGACAGAGGCACCCAGTTCACATCGAGATTTTGGCAGAAGCTATGGGCACTCAATTAGATTTCAGTATTGCTGTCCACCCACAAACGGATGGGCAATCTGAAAGAACTATCCAGACACTATAAGATATGCTAAAAATGTGTGTCATGGATTTTAGAGGCATCTGGGACAATCACTTACCATTAGTGGAATTTTCTTACAACAACAACTACCATTACTCCAAAGGAATGGCCCCTTATGAAGCGCTTTATGGAAGAAAATGTCGATCACCTGTGTGTTGGGTTGAAGCGGGTGAGCAACACATTGAAGTGCCAAATATGTTGAAGGAAACTATGGAAAAGGTGCTGCTAATTCACGAGAGGTTGAAAACTACGTTTAGTTGACAAAAGAGCTACGCCAATCCCAAAAGGAAAGAAGTCCACTTTACGGTGGGGGATCACGTGTTCTTGAAACTATTACCCATGAAGGGAGTAATGAGGTTTGGAAAGAAGGGTAAACTATCACTGTGTTATGTAGGACCGTTTGAAATTTTGAACAAGGTGGGAGAAGTATCTTACAGATTAGCCCTACCGCCAGCTCTGGAACATATGCACCTGATATTTCACGTGTCAATGCTAAGAAAGTACATTCCCAACCCTTCACATGTACTACAACCCCAAGCCATCAAAATAAGTGAAGATCTTTCATACGAAGAGATCCCTATCGCAATTATGGATTGATAAGTGAAGAAATTAAGAAACAAAGAGATTACTATGGTGAAAGTCCATTGGAAGAACCATGACATTAAAGAATGCACGTGGGAAAATGAAAAGGATATGCATCAGCGATATCCTCAATTGTTCTAATAGTGTATGGTAAGTTCTCTAAATTTGAGAACGAATTTTCTTTAAGGGGGGTAGATTGTAATACCCTAGACCTTGATAACCAAATTAACTTCGGAAAGAAAATATTAAATGCAAATTATTTAGGAAAATAAGACTTATAAAATTTCGCATGAACTAGATTAGTGAATTTTATGAATTATTTCATAAAATTTATATTAATAATATATGTATAAATATGAATATCATGTGAACAATATATATATAAATATGTTTATTATTATCGATATAGTCTAGTAAAAAAGTGTACAAGGATGAGGGGTAAAATAGTCAATTCATAAAAACTATCTAAAATTTTCATATTTATGTACATGTAACCAAACAATGGGCCAAGCCCATACTCCTTTAGGATGGCCGGCCTTGAAGTAGGTAAATGGAGGAAAGAGAGTTCTTAAAATAATTCCTTTTGTTAAAAAAACTTAATTCACCATATAGTAGATTCATTGAACCTAGATTATCATCCAAATTTATAGTAAATTAAATGTGAATTCTAAGTTTCCAAGACTTCTTTTGAAAACTACACAATCACAATTACCCACACACACATTAATCATATTTGACCAAAGTAAATCAATCACAATCCACCATCATTTTTTTTTTTTTCATTTTCACCAAAACCACCATGAACAAAATTTTCTCCTTCCTTCTTCCTCTCTATTCATCCAAGACTATTTTTCACCACCAAGGTAGAGCTTTTAAGGTAACATCTAAAAATCTAAGTCATTTCTTCATCAAAAATCATGTCTTGTATGCTTGATTATCTTGAAAGCCTTCTTTTCTTTTTCTTTCAAGGAAATTCGACCAAATGGGTTTTCATGGAGGAAAAATTTCTTTAATTAAATCATACTTAGATAATGATTTTAATATGAATTAAGAGTGTTGGGCATGTATAGATGAATTAAAAAAAAGAATTAAAACTTCTTAATTTTGGAATTAAAGGGTTCGGCCAAAAAAAAAGATTTTTGAATCCTTTGTTTGTTTTGTGTTTTGATTAATGATTTGAGCTGAATGTAATACCCTGACTTTCGAGATATGACTGTCCTAGGGTATAGAAAGACATAAGGTCACCTAAGTCCGTAGAACCCTTAATACACTACTCTCAGTAACACATGGCAAACACAATCACAAGATCGTAGCCAAAACTCATAGACGATCCTATCATGCATACTATCCATATTACATGCATAATTCTTCTTTAGTTATGCGTGATCGATAATTGGTTTTGATTCCTCATATCATATAACTGATTTATACCTCATAGTTTAATAAGAAATAAACTTTAAATATTACAGTCATCCAAATAGTAATATTGAGATTGACCTATGGAGCTCTAATTAAATACACATATTACGGACCAATAGAATTTGTCAAAATATGACCCAAAAGCAGCATGGTAATCTTCCAAGCGATGAAAGGTGGCTTCAAAAGTTTACCTTGCACCAATCTCTATAAACCTGAAAATCACATAAAACACTACGAGGTGAGATAAATCTTAGTGAGAACACGATATACTAGTATGATATGCCGGCAGTTACAATGAAATATAAAATAAACAATCTCTTGATGTAATGTATCATATGATACAAGAAATTTCATATTTATCACTTTAGTACCTTAGTACTTTAGCATTTTAGCTTCTTAACACTTTAGTAGAAATATAAGATCAGAAGCGATATGCTTCCCACATAGTAATAGAGTAGTGGCTAATGCCTTACTTACTCACATCACATAATATCACGTAAGACTGATCAGGTCTCACGGCTAGGACCTCAAACTTTCCCTAGCTAAAGTTCGGATACGCTCACCTTATCTGCGGGTATTTTACCATGTGCGCAGGCCCGATGTATAACCCCACATCAGTCGGGGATTTCTGCTTTTTCATATTCACATATAATAATGTAACTCATGATAATTCAATATGGTATATAAGAATAAATCATGCCTCAATATCCAATTTTAGGATTCAATAATAAATTGAGATATCACTTGACAAAAGTAGATATACTCTTTTAAGATGGGCCGGCAATCCTAGCATAGCCAAAAAGATAGCAATTTGAATATGAATATGCAATAGAAATAGTTGCTAGGATTGCAATAAAACTCATATGGTTGTCACATGTTTCAAGTATGGATGCCCATATACATTAGCATATCATGAACTCACCTTGGATCTTTAGCTCTTATAACGTATTACTTAGTAATGTGGATTGGCCTCTCCTTCTTGGACACTAGCCTTTCCTTTATCTTCTACACATAACATTATATGATACTCATTACTATACAATCTTATACTCAAGTACTATTAATATTAACTTAAACTTAAGTCTAACCTTAAAGTACTAACTAAGATCACATATATAACACATCAATTATTATTCACATTAAGTCATACCATAAAGGTAGACTTATTCTCATACTCATAATCATTTATGGAGTACTAAGGCTCAATTCACAATCAAGGCTGAATGATCTTAGATAACACTTTCTATTCATCACATAAGTTTCACATAATTCAATCACTCATTCATCATTCAATTGTTCATTCATGCTTAAACACATAATTAAATCAATTTATAGTACTTAGACACATTCAACCCAGTCAGGGCCGAATGGTCCAATTATTCAAATCTATATGCATTTAGTCAATCAAATCAAATATCACCTCATTCAAGTCATGCACACATAATTGGACTCAATTGCATTATCAATTGCAACTTAAGTCACTCAATTTAACAAACCTAATTGACTTAGG
>CATKHJ010385466.1:0-37042 GCA_949750685.1 Vernicia montana | reverse complement strand
AAAAAAAACTCTCAACCAATAATTCTAACATTGTATTAAGTCTTTTCATTCCTCTGTTTTTATTTGTTAATTGGATTATTTGAAGGTAATAAGAATATATAAACATCACAATTATAATAAAGCAAAATTAGCAATGGTTGTGGGCCAAACCAGTTTGAAATATTTGTCATTACTTGTGTGGGTCACAAACCAGTTTTGAAATATTTCATCGTTACTTGTACATAATCAATTCAAATAATGTAAGAGCTAAAATATTTTTCAAATTTTTTGGAGGATTAGAAAAGATTATTCAAGAGTTTATTACCAATGCATATTTAAGTTGAAATTATTTTAGAAGTGTACGACAGAATTGAAATCTCACAAATGTTAAATTCTTCTAAATATTAAAAAAAAAAAAATTAAAGAATTTGAAATAGTTTGTAAATCTAAACCATATCTTCTATCCATATATAAGCCTATAAAGTCTTTTTTTTTTTTGTTAAATTAAAACATGGGTAAGTCATTTAATATCTCAACAAAAAATATTACGTTCATATCATATATAGAGACTATGGTAAATTAGGTTGGAATTTCCAATTTTTAGGATTGCTCCTAACTTGCTTATTTTAACCAACTTATTGATAGGTGATATTTGGTAAAATTGAAAATTAAATACTAAAAATTTAAATACTAAATTTTAAATGCTGAATAAAATAAGTGATATAATTTTTAAATAGTAATAATATTTAAAAATTTAATCACTTATTGCATTTAGTATAAATTTTAAGTTAAAAATTTTGACTTATCATTTTAAGTGGTTTTTTACTTAATTTAGACTTTTAAAACGTAAATATCAAATAAATTTAAAACGATTAAATGCTGAAAATTTTAATTGTAAGTGGTGAATAGTGTTATCAAACAACACCTAAATTTGAAACCGCAAGTTCATATTAAATGAGATGAGCTATCAGATTGTGATTCTAGGTTTACAAGTCACGTGCTTAACATGTTTTATACCATAGTTCTTGGCAAAAAAAAAAAAAAAAAAAAAAAAAAAATCATGTTTTATACCATAGGGACAAATATGACTTTTCATATTAAGTTAACGAAAAAGCTTACGAATGACCTCATAGTTAGATGGAGATTAAATATAGGGACTAATAAATTAAATTTTCAAAATACAGGTATTGAGTAGTTAGTTAAGTCATAATATAAGGATTAAATAATAATTCACCCTTAAAATTTTTTTAATAATTCAATTTAAATTTAACCATCCATTTCAAATGAGTTGATTTTAGATTTAGTGGATAAGATGAAGATCTTAAGACCTGATTATTCTTATTTTTGTTATATGAAATGATTTATCTTAGAAAAATAATTTTAAAGTATACTTATATATTTTAATGATAAGAAATTCAAAATAATACTTTCAAATTATTTTTCTAACATCATTTAAAATAATGATAATTATAAAGTTAGTTATTATATGAATTCTGTCAATTTTTTTTTATTTTAATATCTTAATTTTAATTTTATCAATAAAGTATATGAAAAGAAAAATAAATAAAAATAATTAAATTTAATCAATTTATTTAAAATTGTATTAATTATACAGGATTAAAAGTCTGAAATTCAAAATAAACATTACAAGTTCGTAAAATTAGAAAGAAATTCCATAAAATTTTTACAATTTATTCACATCAAAGAAATTATAACTTAAATTTAACTCATTCAGTAAGTCAAACTTGATTCACCAGCTCTGACAAATGAATATATATAGTCATTATGGTTGTAACTACTAATTAAACTATAAAATATTAAAATATTTTAAGGAATAAATAAAACTATATAAAAATAAATAAAAATATTGTGGTCAGCTTAAAACAATTAAAAAAAAAAAAACTAAAGATAAAGGTTGAAATTAAAAAAAAAAAATGTTGTAAATATTACCACCTAATTCGAACTCTAACTATCTATTATTTTATTTTAAATTTTAAATGTGAACAAATATTGAACCAACTTTTAACAAGTCAACCTTGAAGCAGAACATTTGCATTTCCATTCGCAACTGTAGCCAAGTTGGCGTTCAAAGTTGTTGCCGGCTCTACAGATTTTGTTGCCGGAATTGCGGGCAACAGGCGATTCCAGTAATCGGAAGGCGGGGGTTGTTGGCTCGCAATTTTAGGGAGGTAGGTAATCATAGGTAGCGGTCACACGTGTTGCCACGTAAGAATCGTGAGGTTTGGACAACATAATATGTAATCTCCCTCGCTACTGTCTCACTTACTAAAATACCCCTTTTTTTTTTTTTGCAAATTTTTGCTTAAAATATATAAACATATTTCATTCACAATATCAATATTAATCGTTGGCTAACACCAAAATATATATATATATATATATATATATATATATATATATCGTTGGAAAAAAAAAATCAATATTAATAAGTAATTAAATATTTTAATTAATATAATTTTTTTATTTTTTTCAATAAAAAAATACTAATATTTTTTTTTACTCTTATCCATTAAATTAATATATGCTTCCCTATATTAAGAATTTTCCTTTATTATATGTTATACGGACCAATTCTTTAGCCTACCCTTTCTGAATTCTCACCAACCACAAAACAGCAACTACTGCTCTCTCCGTTTCTTTTCTTTTTGATAAACCAAACTCTCTCTCTCTCTCTCTCTCTCTCATGCCTCAAAAAGCTCAAATCTTTTTTCCAATATTATTATAAATTTCTTGGGCAAAAAAAAAATATATTATAAATTTATAATAACGTCCCATTTATTTAGCATTCCTCAGTTTCTCACCATTTAATGTAACTCAAGTCTCTGACACTGTTCTGTTTCTTTCTCTGTTTTGCTCTGTTTTTATCTTCTCTCATGGCGGCTAAATCTCTGCTACATTCTTCCTCGCCAAACACTACTTGTTTCTTGAATTCCCAATCAAATTTAATCAATATTAGGAAAACCCAGTTGCGATTTGAGCCTAAAATCCTGAAAGAATCAAAATCAATCAGATGGGAGAGCAGAGGAAAAACAGAGCATTTGAAGGAGAAGAAGAAACAGAGCAGAGGATGTTTGGTAAGGTGTACAGCAGAAGGTATAGAGAGAGGAATGTTGATGGGTGAAGGTCAAATTAGTATAATCTCAGAGAGATACAAAGTGGTGGCTTTAACGGCGTGCGTTATGTGCCTTTGTAATGCTGATCGTGTTGTTATGTCTGTTGCTATCGTTCCTCTTGCTACCAAATACGGTTGGTCCAGTTCTTTTCTTGGCATCGTTCAGGTACTTAATAGCTAATCTTTTTTTGGTGTCTCTGTTATTTAATTAATTTAACCTTATATACAAATTGTTGGATTTTTTGGGTGTTTTATTCGTTGTCATTTTAATTATCGTTGGCGTCGACATAAAGTGATAAAAGGGAGAGTATGTGGTGGTTGAGAAAGTGAAGACGTGGCTGTTGAGAAAATGAGGTCTGCGATGGTTCGCCGCCTCCTAAACTTAAAGTGGAAACCCTAATTAGAGTCTAGAGAGATTAATTTTTAATGTCACTAATTTTATCTTAATGCCATTGAAAATAATCTCTCAATCTTTTGATAATTAAAACTTAATTAATTATTAAAAACATAAAAAATCGATCGGAACTTAATTCACCATAAAAAAAAAAAAGAAATAACAGACATACTTTTTATAAATTTACTTTCTATTTTTAAAATATGAAATGGTAAGGGTGATAAGGAACATATATCTAAAGGATATATGTTTTTTTTTTTTTAAAGAGATATTATTATATACAAGTAAGATATTAATTACAAATGTCTATAAATAACAATAATAATAAATAAATTTTAATAATTTAAATTAAATTAAATATAAATAATTTCCGTGTGTGAGAATTGAATCTAAAGTCTTGTACCTAGCTGATTGGGCTTATGTGATTATTGGCACTTGGGAACTAGAAAGGGCAAGTGCCCTAAAGTGCTAGTGGCTGGCTCCAAATAAGGCAAGTACTTGTTAAAGCATATGACTACATATTCATGGATAATAATAATATCGTGGGGGGTACATGTGGATAGTCCTTCCAATTTTAATAATTTTTATTAAATTAATGATAATTTTCATAATTTAAAATACTAGATCATGAGATTTTTCACACTCCACATTATTTAAAAGAAAAAAGTGAAAAAATCAGATTAAAAAAATAAAATTTACTTATATATAATGAGTTCCATAATTTTTTTTAATCTCATTTAATTAATATTTACAAAAAAAAAAAGGAAAACACAATAGTCATCTCATTTAATACATAAATTTATAATTAATAATATGATAATTTTCAAACATTGAGAAAATTCAATAACAAGATATCTTATTAATTATAGGTAATTGCAATTCATTTTGTCAACATAATAAAGAACTAATATTTAAATTACTTTAATAAAAGAATTTGTTATTTTTTTAGTAATTAAAATTTAATTTTTGGGATGAGACAAAAATGAAAATTTTTTCTTATTTCCTTGCAATCTTTTCAATAAATTGATTTTGATAGATTTAAGAAAAGTCAACTTAGTAAAATTAGGGAAAGCTATCCAAATAATGTTTTAATAAATTACAAAAAGTTGATTATTATTACTTGTTTGGTGGATTTAAATGGGATTGGCCGATTTGGGAGTGATTTTAAGTGGAGTTGTAGAAGTAGGTGAATATGGATAAACTCATAATGACTACCAACCCTCTAATAGCAATTAAAGACCATCTTCCTCTACGGATCTTAGTGCTTTCATGACACACTATCTTTTTTAACGGAGTAGATGCATTGACGCAAACAGTTGGAGAAGCCAAAACGTGACCTACATTTATATAGTGGGTCCGTTTATTGAAACTCAAAAATACAATATAATAATATATTATTTGAATGGTTTGGTTTTTTTTTTTTTTTTTTTTTTTCCATAGATTTGAATGGTTTGGTAGGATTAATGAATTTATTTTTTATAATCTGAAATTATATAAAATTATAATATTATTTAATTTTAATCGGGTTTATATAATATTTATATTTTATCAATTTATATTTTCTTTTTCGTAAATAGATCAAATGCATAGGGAGGATAATTAAGGAGGCTATGTGAGTAACGGGGAACCATTAATTTTTTTTTTTTTTTAAATCAGATCGTTAATTATTTTTAATTATGCATAGATTAATTATTTTTAATTTTTATCAGTTAGATTCAATCAATTTTTCAGTTCATTTAAATAAGTCAAATAAATCTATAACAATTAATTTAAATGTAAATTTCATTAATAATTTTTTAACAAAAAAATATTTTTTCTAATACCCATTATTATCTTTTTTAATAAATATGTATTGTTACTATTATCATTATATTTTTATTTTTAAATTAATAGTATAACATATTAAAAGGTTGAATTATAAATTTATAAGAATATGCACTTAAAATAATATTAAATTATAAATAATATCTACATCTAATAAATAATAAAACATATATAATTTATCTTTTTGGTTTAATTTGGTTTGGTTGGACGTATTATTGATTTATATATATATTAAAAATCATAACCGAGCTCATTAACCCACTAACTAATGGATTATTCAAATTAATCTGTCCTTCAATTAATTCTCACCGTATTATATGATCAATTGTTCAATATTTATTCAGAGTTGATGAATTGAAGGAGGTGACTAATAACATATATGGTTTGTTGATTATTGTTTGCAGTCATCCTTTCTGTGGGGATACATATTCTCATCAGTAATAGGAGGAGTCTTGGTAGACAAATATGGAGGAAAAAGAGTGTTGGCGTGGGGTGTAGGGCTATGGTCATTGGCTACTCTTCTCACACCATGGGCTGCTAACCACTCCACCGCCACCCTCTTAGCTGTTCGTGCCTTCTTTGGACTTGCTGAGGGTGTAGCTCTGCCTTCCATGAGCACCCTCTTGTCAAGGTAATTCCATTTCATTGCTTGAAGTCTTACGAGACGACTTCAGTGCTACTGAGCTGAAACTGATCGGTTTTGTATATCTTTGATCAGGTGGTTTCCAAGTGATGAACGAGCAAGTGCAGTTGGAATTTCTATGGCTGGATTTCATCTTGGCAATGTAATAGGCTTACTTTTAACTCCAATTATGCTATCAACAATTGGAATTTCTGGTCCTTTCATTCTCTTCTCATCCCTTGGACTACTATGGTTATCATCTTGGGCAAATGGAGTCACAAGCGATCCACGAGATAGCCCTTTTATTAGTAGATCAGAGTTGCGATTAATCCAAGCTGGTAAAACCGATTCTGTGGCGAACAAAGGCCAACTTCCACCACTTCGTCTCCTATTATCTAAACTACCAACATGGGCTATTATTTTTGCTAATGTAACTAACAATTGGGTGAGTTTTTGCTATTATTATTATTTAAAATCCTGAAAATGTCTAATTTCTTTGCTTTGGTAAATCTTTCTAAGTTCAAATCTAATGCTCCTTAAAATTGCTCTAATTTACAGGGATACTTTGTTCTTCTCTCATGGATGCCTGTCTATTTCAAAACTGTAAGTTATTGTTTCTTCAATTATTATCTATTATAATCTTGTTGATATTTAAGTTATTTTTTATTTTTAGTTTTTCTATATTTGAAAGTCAAAATCACTTTGATTTAGACGGAGGGATTAATAATATAACAAAAAATATTGTATTTTTGAAATATTAAAGTAGAGATCGATTAATGTAATAGGTCAAAATTGATGTGACAAATAATAATTTATTACCTTTTTTTTTTCTTATTTATTGTAATCTTGCAAAAATTTTATGACGCTTGACATTATTAATGCACCGTGCAATATATTTGAGATTGAATAATTTCTTTGATTATTAATTAATTACATAATTTTTGTTCAATTCAGGTATTTAATGTGAACTTGAAACAAGCAGCTTGGTTTAGTGCTGTTCCATGGGGAACAATGGCAGCCTCTGGTTACGTAGCAGGAGCTGCATCAGATTATTTAATCAAGGCAGGCTACTCTCTGACATTAGTCCGAAAGATTATGCAGGTAATTCCTTTATCATTCATGTATTTTCTGATGCTCATATGTTGTTCTAGAACCATCAATGATTGGTGAACCCCATTTTCACGGTTTAGCCTGCTTCCCGGGAATCGCTTTTGCTACAAAAATAATGAGAAAAATTGGAAATCTCAATATAGTATTCGTTTAGAAGAAAAACAAAAATTGGGATTCGTTCTTATTTGTATATCTTTATTCAATATTTTATCAAACTCTCATTTTGTAGCTACTGATAAGTTAATAACCATAATTGAAATTGAAATATTACAGGAACCATAATTATATTGATTACATTACAGGAATTCTGTTCTTGTCTAAGATTTTTCATTTTGATCTTCTTTATTGTTGATATAATTACACCACCGATTGATAATGAAGTTAAAATTTTAATTTACTTGAAAGATAATGCCTTTTTCTAATAATCACTACATTAACATGTAATTATGCATATTATAGTCGATCGGTTTCATCGGACCTGGGGTGGCATTGCTCTGCTTAAATTTTGCCAAGACACCAGTGATTGCTTCTACATTTATCACAGCAGCCCTGAGTTTAAGTTCTTTCAGCCAAGCTGGCTTTCTTCTCAATATGCAAGTAAGTTCATCCATTCTGTAACAAACACTATTATTTAACCCTGCATTTTATTTTTTGGATCAAACCTAATTGGTCAAATTTTTTTTTTATTTTTTTTTATTTTAATAATTAGGATATAGCACCTCAATATGCAGGATTTCTCCACGGTAAGAACTCTTTTTCCTTCCAAAAACCGTTTCAATTGGATTATTCATTGCAATTCTTTCATTTAAGAATGTTATTCAAGTAACCTTGTTGAATTGAATTGCTTGTGAATTGTTGATACAGGAATTGCAAATTCAGCTGGGACATTAGCAGCGATAATAAGCACAATCGGAACAGGTTATTTTGTTCAATGGCTTGGATCTTTTCAGGCATTTCTTACTGTCACAGCAGGACTTTATTTCATTTCAGCCATCTTTTGGAATCTGTACGCCACCGGAGAGCGAGTTTTCTAGATTAGGCAAAGTATAAAAATGAATATTCCCATTATCGATAAAGCAATTAGAAATTAATGAATATAAGTTGATCGAAAAATTTTGAGTCCATCATTTAGGTATAAAAAAGTATAGACTGCAGAAGTTGTTTATGTACAGTTTATTCTTTGTTTATATTTCCTGGCAATAAGTGTCTCATTTCATTTGGTGCAATATGCATTCTTTTATGGCTATTTTCGACTTGTAAAAAGAACATATATTAATGTTAATGTGATAATATAATTTTTAAATTCAATACTTGTTTCTTTGGTTTTCAGAAAGTTGTCTAATTTGCTAGAGAATAGATAAGAAGACCATGTTGAAGTTTGATTTCAGGATAGTAAATTTTCTTTCTACTTGCAGATTTAGCCTAGTGATAATGTTATATTAAGTATATACTCAAGTTGAAATCTCTTTCCACTTAAAAAGATTTCTCCAATGGTAAATTAGCTTTAATCAAAGTTCAAATTCACAATTTCTCATCTTTTAAGACAACTCAAATACCATGCAATATCACTGCTCTGAAGAATGGGATTTAAATTCTACAAAATAGAAATATAGGAATTCCACATTCCACATTCCACTACTAGTTTTGCATGTCTTGACATCCCATTTGGAATGGCTTCCAATTTTTGCACATTTTATTCAAATTTTCAAATATAAAATTTTATACATTAAATACTTGTTTTATAATATCAAATTTTGTTAAAATATTGTTTGTGAAATTTTCCACACGTGTATACAAGTAAAAATAGTGATTGGATTTTACTACTATCATTTCATGATTACTACAAAATATAAAAATGAAACAAAAAGAGAAATTAACAAATTAAAATTCTAATAATCTATTCAACTTTTTTTTTTTTTTTTAATTAGCTTAAATGGTAAAATAAAGTCACTTTTAAGAGTCAATGCTAGAGGTCTTACTGATATTAATTCCTAATCCCTCTTCTGATGCAAAAAAAAAAAAAAAAAAAAAAAAAAATTTTTTTTTTTTTTTTAATGTTTGAAATTACATTCTTATAGAGGTATATATTGTTATTATTCTATTGATATGATCCATATAGTCACGTGAGATTGTTTAATTTTAATTGCTTAATACTATATCACTTAAAAATTTAATTAATTTGAAATTCAGTTAAAATTTTAATTTAAAATTTTAAAACTGAAAATAATAAATTATTAAATTTTTTAATGGGAATTATTAAATTTATTAAACAATTTTATAATTTAAAATTTTTATCATTATATTAACTAATACTTAAAATTCAATATTTAAATTCCACTTAATTTTTTTTCTTCTCGTTCCATCTAGAAAAAAAAAAATAATAATAATTGTGTTGGGATTGAAAGCAACACTCCACCTTATCACCTTCATACAAGTACAACTAACAACGTG
The DNA here is from genome assembly GCA_949750685.1 of Vernicia montana. Lineage (NCBI taxonomy): Eukaryota > Viridiplantae > Streptophyta > Magnoliopsida > Malpighiales > Euphorbiaceae > Vernicia > Vernicia montana. The sequence continues at coordinate 27,529 of CATKHJ010385466.1, read as the reverse complement.
CCTTTCTTGTATTTTTGTCTTTTGTCTTATATTTTATAATATAATATTACACGAGAATATACCATAATTAACTAAAAAGTTTTTTTTAAAAATTTTTTATTTACTTTCATTTCATGTTTAAAAATGAACAGGAATTTTATTTTTATCTTTGATTAATTTTTCAATTATTTTTGGGAGTCAAAATTAATTTCAACCTTTAATAGTAAATATTATTTTTAATATATATTATATTATCATGATAGTATATATATAGATATAGACATAATATTATATATGATTATTATATTATTAATTTTAAAAAAAAGTACACTAATGATAAGAAAATATTTATATTTAATAAATTATAAAATTTATATATTTATATAATTTCAAAGAGGGTGTTCATGTATATTACCTTCTATGAAAATAATCCATCTCATAAATTAAAACATGCTCTAAAAAAACAAGCAGAGAAATTCAAAGTTTAATAAATATTTTTATATAAATTAAATATTAATTACAATGTTAAATACAAATTATTAAATAAATTACAACTCATATTAATAAGAAATAAATCTAAACAATTTTATTTTATTTTATTTTTGCGGAATTTGAACATGAAATCTCCTTGTCCTTCCCAGGCTGAAGCCTAGCCATCTCAACCTAATTAATTAAGTACTTACATTATTAATGACAGTAATTCTTGCAGAGAAGACACCAAACCTACTTTGATTTCTCCACAAAAACAAGACAGCTACTATTCACCTTATGTTTACTTCTTGTTGGATCTTCATTCTTCAACTACATCCAAAACAGCAACAAAATTTACAGTCAACCCTAGCCACAGAATCTCTGGCCTTTCTGTTTCCAATTATTGCTGGAACTTTTTTACACATAACCTGATAACCCTCAAATCCCTCTCTTTCTCGCTAGCCAAACAAAACCCAGATAGAATTTTGGCTTGATCGAGCTCTAAATCGACAGAGTTGAATTGTGTTATTATTATTATTATTATTATTTTGGGGTTTCTTTAGAAGATATGAATTTCAGGAGCTTAGATGAGTTCTGGCCTTTCTATGTGGCGCAACACTCAAAACCATGGACAAGGCGTTGGCATTTTGTGGGTACACTTACAAGTATTCTCTGTTTGTTATACTCTGTTTTATTTAATTGGTGGTTTTTGTTATTTGTGCCTTTGTTTGGGTATGGTTTTGCTTGGTATAGCCATTTCTTTGTGGAAAGGAATATTCCTGCAACTTTTGGGCATCCATTTTGGTCTCTTTTGTGTGATTATAAGATGTTTGGATTGATGCTTACCGGCCAAATGGATAGAGAGATCAAGAGGCTTGGAAAGAGACCTGTGTTGCAAGGCTTTTAGCCTTTTTAAGTCATTTGATTTTTCTGTCTTTGTTTCTGGCCAAATAATCAAAAGTACAAGAAATGAAATCAAATGTTGAATTTCTTTTGTTTGTTCACTTTCTTCTCCATGTAATCATTTTTCTTTTTCAAATTAGAACATAGATTATTGAGCAGAACAAATTGATAACCGAATGAATTTCTATATTTCTGTGATTTTTCTTTTTTCAGTATGAGAATGGATTTGTTAGATAAAACTCACCATGGAATCAAAGGAATCACATGTTTATAATATTAACTTTTTGTTTTTTGGGTGTACATCATCAATTGTCAAAGGAGATGGTTATAGGAATATGACCTCAATCACTTTTGCTACGAATCAGATGCTAGCCCAACAGCATAATGTTCACTCCTGAGGATTATATGCTTTGCTCTAATGGAGTCTGATTTAACTTCGGTTTGGAATGACAGGTCATTCTGAAACCCAAAGATGGTTTGGGGAATGAAAGACTTAGATAGTTGAGCTACATTCCTGCTTTAATGGATTTGTTAGGCAGGGAAAAGGATTGATTATTTGCTTTGGTGTATATTATCAGATGAGATCACCTGTCACGAAATTCAGAATATATTGTTGAACCTATAGCACAGGAGAATGTTACAATCCTGGGTTAGCATAACTCTAGTAGTTTATAATATAGTCTCAGATATGGAATTTGGGCATAACTTATCTATGCTATTCATAATATTCACCCTAGTCGTTTAGTTAAGCCCTCTGATATGGATTACATTTCGGGATATTCAAGAATGAAATTGATTAGGAATTATAGAGTTAGTGGTTGTCAGATACTCGTTTATTGAAAACTTAAAACTTTTTGGAGATACTTGAGCAAATGAACAAACATGAAGTCCAATGGTACTTTACGACTTACATACACATAAGAAAATTTTAAAATGAAAAGAAAAGATTGAAATTTAAATTCTTTACTTTTTGCATTGCGATGCAAATACTCAACCATTGTACTAACAATCCAATAGCTGGCTTGTTTGTTTCTACCAAAATTATAAAATGTGTGATTTACTGTCCAACAGTGTCATGGGATTACCAAACACTATAAGTAGTCAGCCGATGGATTTGCCACTGTAATAGTTTGGGGTGGGAGGCTTCAAACATCGACATGTATCTATTTCCTCATCTCATATAAAAAAGGATTATGAACGAATTATCAAAAGGCTAAATGCATATTTTCCTCTATGTATTTGGTATCATTGGTTATTTTGTTATCTAACCCTTTAAAATAATTAATTTAAATATTAATTTGATAAATTACACACATTTACCTTTCTAATTATCCAGTCAGCAATGCTCGTAAACGCAAGGCGAATTCTGTATGTAAATTATGTTGACATGGATTTAAATTAATTTTTTTTTATTACAAATTCCTAATTTCATAAAATCCCTAATTTCTTGCCTTCTCCCTAACACTCTCGCGTTCTCTTTCTTTGTCTGTCTCTCTATCTATTTGGTTATAATGTGATAAGTGTTCTCTATCCTTAATTTTAATTGCCTTCTCCCTAACCCAAATCCCTTTTTGTATCACTCAGTTCCTTGACTGAATTAATTACCCATTTGCTATTTATAATCTTTTCCTGTTTAATTTTGATCTTCAAAAGTTGAAACTGTCTATAATGGAAATGGTGAACATAAGAAGCTTTAAAGGTTGTCTCAGGCTTTAAAGCTTTATCCCCTTTTATTTTCTTTTAATTTTTGTTTACTGGTTTTAATTTGACAAAGAACACCTAAATGAGCTTTGCATTGCCTGCAAAATTGCAAAGAACACCCTTTTTTAATTTCCAGCTTAAAATATCAATCAAAATAATGAAAAACTTACCCGTTACAAATTAACAATGAAAATTTATTCAAAAGCTCAAAAGGATTTGTTTTGGATTTTTATTTTACCTCGGCGGGCACCACCTACCACCACTGCCATCACCACGCAAAGGTGGTACTTGAATCACTATTCACAGAGAAGAGTGGAAACCCACAAATCAAAGACTGTAAAAATTCATTCATCCTTCCTCAAAATCTATCTATTGCTCACAAATGGGATTTAAATAGTGAACGGGGAAAGGATTGAGTGCTTATTGAAGAAGATGAAGGATGCTCAAACGCTCTCTCTCCCTTCCTTGTAGCACAACGAAGATGATGATGAAGGTAGAAGCAATATAGTAATTGCATTAAGCCTTTTTTCTCCTCATTTAATTGATTTAGGTAGGTCAATATAATAATTGCATATCCTTTTGGTGAGAAATAAAACTGTTTGGTTAAAATAATTATCCACATCAGCAAAGAAGCCTGACAAAATTATATTTTTATCCCCATCAACGCACTTGCAACACGCGCTTCCAACCTAGATAATTAGGGAGTATATGCTTTTAATTTATCACGGTTAAGTATTAAATTGGTTATTTTAAAAGGTCAGAGGGCAAAATGACTAATGGTGCCAAGTACAAGAAGAAAATATGCATTAGGCCTTAACAAAACTAATATCTGATTTTGGAAAGAAAATTTTATTTCTTTCCCTCTGCTTTTTGGTATAAGAATTTCAATCAACCTACTCAAATTCAAGTATGATACAAATTCCGAACTTACACAGTCCAAAACTCAGATTTCTTTGATCTTCAGGATTGTAAAAGATCCATTTGAAGTCCAGTCGCTGATTACTTCTCTTGAGGTTCAGTATTTTTTTACCACCTTAAGTTTCTGACCTTAGTTCAGCTGAAACTATCTATTCACCTTCAGTCAACTGAGGCAAACATGACACGTTGACACAGAATTATATTCATAGGTCAGTGTTCCTTGAAAATGATGGTAAAGGCATGGCCTCTTGAGGGCGAATAATGACTAGCACACCAAACATCCCAAGCATTGGGAGGACAAGAAGCCACTTCAGCAGTTTATAGTAATACATATGGAATGTGAGAGAGAACTCATCTGAGAAATAAAGCCCATTCTTGTCAACCATCTCGACCAATACAGTTCCGGTAGTCCTTACTCCAACTGTTGGAAGTTTTAAGCGGTATCTTCCTGGTTGATCAAAGGTTTGATTTTGCTTTATCGTTCTCTCACCTTGGTAATTACCTGGAACTAACAAGCTCGCCTGCATTGTTCCAATTGGAAATTAGACTTGCAAGACATATCTTAGGGTTGCTGTTGGAAAATTGTAACATGCATGGAGGAGTAACTTACAGTGACTTTATAAGGTGCTTGAGACCCAGAAGGAATTCTGTATTTATCTACAATATCAATCTCTACCCAGAAGTACTTCCCCTCCTCGTCCCGAAAAGCTCTTGATGAAGGTGTAACATACACCCCTTCACGGTTGTAACGGTTTGCAACGTTATTTCTTCCTTGACTAGCTGATCTCCAAGCCTGAAAATGCACAAGGGTAATATTTAAAACATAAGGAGAGTGAGTGACAGTATGAGAAATAGGTCACAGCTCAAGTTCAAAGCATTCTGCCTTGAGGGGATGATGCGGAACAGGAGTCGAGAAGCAAAAGACATTTCCATTCATTGTTGTGACGACAAGGTCAAGGTCATCTCCACCATCAACATTGTCTGCCAAGACCATGCTATATCTGTAATGAAAAGATCCATAATTTAGATAAATTACGAAATAGAATGAATGAGAGGAAGAATTGCCATACTGAAGGATAAATATCTTACGAAGTTTCACCAATATCAACAACGTCAGCACAAGATGTGGGCCCATCTATAAGGTACAAGTATCCATCAAATGATGTTGTCACAAGACTGAGTCCCTTGCTTTTCTCCCCTCGTTTACTTAAATCAACAAGAAGAACTTGATTCATCACCCTTCCATGAGTTCTATAAGGATATGGCCGAACATTTGAACCATCCCTGCCACTAAGAACATATATGTTCCCTGATAGTGTTGGAACTACAACATCAGTATGGCCATCCCCATCCACATCACCTATAGTTGGGCCCTGAGAAATGTGATGATGTCTGTTAGATCACTATCATTGAGCATTTTCCAATTAAATATCATGCAAATAAAGATAGTACCCATATTTATGTATGCCAGGTCACCCTAATCCATTGAAAATTTCAAAGTTATAATGTCCAATCCTGTACATATAAAGGGAGCAGGGATTCTTGAATGCACAGGCAATCACACACAAACGGACATTACAATTTGACCAACAATACACCAGACAACAGAGTAAACCAATCTAATCTGGGCAGTGAAAAAAAAGGTCAAGTAGATTATCCATTACTCCCAAATCCAGCACAAACTTCTCGAATATAAAAATATATTCAATTATGCCACTAGCAGGAAATATATCTTATTAACCTCTCTAAGGGTGGAACAACGACTGCACTGGTCATAACCAATAACCAAAATAAAGATGCAATAAACTTGCCATATTTCCATTATTTGATCCATTAGTAGAAGTATGGAATCCAAAACTTACTTGCCTGAATTTAAATTTTTGAACAAGAATGATAACTTCTATTACTAGCAGTTCATCAATTAATACACCACAACTTGTGTCAATAAAACCAGGAATAAGTTCCTAATGCTTTTAAACAAGAATTTAGATATGAAAGAAGACATCACTTTTTGGACCAAGCAACAAAGCACCCACAACACAATCAGCTGTCATATGCAATTAAAAGTTGCCATATGTTGAATGGAACCATAGTCCATTCATACATAAGTTACAATATTAGGAGGAATTGAAATTGCAACTGACCTGGGAAACAAGACTCTTGAGATGCCTCTCCCAAATTTCTTTTCCTTGTGATGTCCACGCAGCAACATTTCCATGTATATCAGTAGTCACTAGTTCTATTTTCCCATCATCATTGATATCAGCTGCAACTACAGCGCCTTGAATTTCAGCCATTTCAAGAGGAAATTTTTCTCTAATATTTCCTGGATGAGAAGACAAAATTTAGCCTCCAGTTTCCTCTGGCAAATTGAAACAAGTAGCTCGCACAATTAGAGAGCCAAATGACCAAAAACCTTACCTTTGCACACTTTTTCAATTTTATCCATTTCTTTTAATTTTTATCAATTTTACCCACAATCTCTGATATTTATTTGGTGACTATTATAGTCAATGGACTAGAATTGGGACAAAAAATATTGTTGATTCAAATTATAAATTGACTCAAAAAAGCAATGGCAAATGTTAGGATATTTCTTGGTCATTTGGCCTTGATTAGAAATTATAAACATTTTAACAAAAGAGAAAAAATATTTTCCCTTTTATTAGCCCTCTTTAATGCTTGCTAGATGTGAATTTGAAGTGTTATGCATAGATTAATCTTTAGATTTCAAGCTCATAAATTCTTCAACTAAAAATGGGAAAACCTATTTTTTTCCCTTTCCTTTTCCCTTTCGGGCAAGTAAAATAAAACTATATTACTAAAAGCGCCAAAAGGGGAGACCATCCATTCACACCAAGAGTGTACACATTAAGAACCTCCATAAAGGAATGAAAGAAAAAACAAAAAACAAAAATTGTTAACGGAATTTCCCATATGATCAACATTAAAACTGTGTCCCTCTCATGAAGTGCATGCATCCAAAAATAGGTTAGCATTGCAGATAAAGTTAAGGTTTTATTTTCTTCAGCTTCCAACTACTTCAAATTCTCCCAAAATGCTATCAAACTAGGAAAGCAATCATAAGTTACTCCAACTAACTAAGGATAAAAATAAAAAGAACACAAATAATAAAGAAAAGGAATCAAACTCAGACTCAGCAAATACAAAATGCAACATAGTGACATAGCAGTAAGACTAAAGAATGCATTGAAAGCATAATATAACAGGGCTACATAACAACAGTTGTACAAGGTGAATGCAAAACATGATATGAGAATATGGTGTCTCAACTACAATAATGCATCTCCAAGAAACATTCACATGTGAAAATTCGAACTTGAGTAATTCATAAGTAAGGTCATCGTAGCAGACAAAAAGAACTATAATCATTAAAAGCATATTTGTAAGACGATATTAGATTTAAAGCAGTTTTAAATATGACAAAGAAACATATTACAAAAGGGGCAGGATAAAAGAAGCAGAATGAATCTTAGAGTTTACCACGATGATCCAGGACATAGAACAAGCCAAAAGAAGTTCCAACAAGAATGTCCAAATTCCCATCCCCATCCAAATCAACCACTGTGGGAGAAGAATATATATATGCACGGTAGGTTGAAGTATCTGTACTTAGATCCAATTCTCTAGTCCACTTAACTTGTTTTGTATCAAGGTTAAATGCAACAATAGAACCAGCGACATATTTTCCAATATCAATGCCACCCAGTTCTTTCAAATGCTCTGGATTGTCATAATACCTGCCAATTGTACAGACCATTAGGTATACACATAAATAACAAGCAAATACGAGATAGGTTTGACTTCTAAAACAAACACATTTGATGCTGCTCAAGTTCATTAAAAAAACTATTAGTTAGAAAGTTTCAGTGCATATATATGAACCATTTAAGAAAAACTCACTCATGATCAAAGAAATATGAAACAGCTACAACCATTTCGGATACCCCATCATTATCGATATCTGCTATGACCTGAAGAGATAAGAAAACAAAATTTCATCTCACTACCACATTACATCTCACTCGCATCCATCAAGAAAAGTTCATCCATAAAAAGCATTAATGTAGTTAAGGTCTAAACTCACAGGGGTGCACAAGATATGAGAATCAATATTAACATAATCTTCTGATTTCTCATGCTGATCTTCAGTCCACTCCTCTTCTCCCCACAAGGCTTCATCAACATAATCATCATAGTCATAATTATATTCATCAGCCAGCTCCTCATTATCACGGAATAACTCAAAAGAAGAATCTGCATCTGCTTCTAACCCTTGATCATTTTCCACAGTTGCTGCATGAACATCCTCATTGTTAGTCTCTCCGGAATCTGAACTACCTTCCTGGGAATCCTTCGAATTGTCATCTTCTAGGAGTCGCCTCCCACTGTTTGTTCCCTTCTCAGTATTATTGATTCCAATTGACCCAGTGTTTCTTCCGTTCTCAGTATTATTGATTCCAATTGGCACAGTGTTTCTTCCATTCTCCGTATCATTCATTCCAACTGACCCAGTATTATTAGTATTATTCACACTTGTTGGAAGTGAGATGATTGGCTCCATCCGACTCTCATTCATTTTCTTCTCATTCACAGGAATGGACACATTCGGTGGAAGGTGACCTTCTGTTGAATCAGAAACTGTACTTTTCATTTCTGGAGTATTTCCTGTTCTTTCTGCAAAATAGCAACATTTAATGATACGGTCCATTCTTGAGGAGACTAACTTTTACAATAACATTAAGCCAGAAAATCTAACAGATGTTTAGAATTCCTTGCAGAATTATACCAAAAAATAAATAATTTTGCAATTATGTTGTCAGATCAAAATAAAGATCATCGACGAAAGTGCACAATATGCATCTTGGCCAAAACTCCTCCAAGACTTGGTCAATGGCCAGCAAACAATGTAAAGGTGATTACCAACTCTCACACTTGTAGTTTCAGGAAGAAGAAGAAGAATAAATGTAGTAGAATTATATGTCAAACATCATTCCTGTAACCCCTCAAAAAGATGGTCAGCAGCACTATGTTTCAGTTTAATGATTTGAAGTGATTTGGGGGAGGATGATTTAGCATGGTGAAGATAGCTTTAAAAGATATAGAAAATTAATGCTATAGCCAGCTACTTAGTTAACAAGTAAAAGATGAAAACTTTAATAAAAGAATCAGCAGCAGATACAAAACCATTTTGAATTTGGGAGTAAGTTATTATACTCACGAGACATTGATTTCTTCTTAGCAGCTTCCAAGACAATTTGGTCATCATGAACATCTGGATGAGAACGATCCACAGGGTCAGGGTTTAAACCCACATGCCAATCTTTTTTAACACTCCTACGAGGTACCACCAGTTTCTCTGTCATCATGTAGCCTGACACCCTAAAATTAAATATCATATAAATCAGCAGTTAGTTTGGGAACACCAGAGCTAGACTCCCTTAACCATTAATGCTACACAATATAACTAAATAATTGCTCGACAAGTACCTGAAAAAGAGAACTTCACCATTGTAGGTAGCCAAAGCAATTTCTCTCACACCATCCTTGTCAATATCATATAAGAGAGGACTGGCATGCACTGTTGACTGGTGAAAAGCAGGCCAACCTGATAATATTATCAAACAAGCTAAGCGTGTATAGCAGTATAGCATGGAAGACCAAAAAAAATCAACAAAAGCTTGTGTTTTTCACAGAAATTCTGTGTTCAGTAAATTGTGTATTCATCCAATGCCATTCAACAAATTCGTTGAACAGGACCCAACTCAGCCTCCTAGGAAAGAAGAAGAGAACAAATTACCAGGCATTTTGTCTCCATCAGAGCCTTCTAAAACTTCAAGGTAGTGAACAAAAGAAGGAACTACTATATCAAGCTTCCCATCACTAAAACAAACACAAAATTAACAGAATTAGAGAGTAATAGTACTAAAACCAAATCATGTTTAAGCTATTTGGTTACCTGTTTATATCAACAATCAAAGGAGAAGCATAAATACTAGAGCTAACTTCCGTCTGCCATCTAAGCTCCAAATTTTTAGGGCACTGTGTATTCAACAATGCATCCTCGTCTCTAAACACCCACAACCCACAAATTAAAGAAATAATAATAATAATAATATAATACATTTCTACACAGTTCGAAACAAGAGAAATGCCAAATTAAACCTAAAATTTGAAGAACGAGTACATAATTCGATTCAAATGGAGATCGAACTCACATTTCAGGGTAACCGAGGGCGTCATCGGTGGCCTCTCGCTCCCGAAATTTATTCTTCTTGGAGTCATCTCCGTAAACGGAAGTTATAGAAGCACCCAACAGCAAACAAATGAAGAAAATAAAAGTCGCCGTCGCCGAGGATTTCATGTGATCGGAAAAATGAGAATGGATCAAGTTAAGGTATTGTTTATGGTGAATTGATGAGTGTAATCGGAAATTGACAAATCTAATTAGATGTTATTGAAATTAAGAAAATTAGGCTGATAGTGACAATGATAGGGTTCTGACTTCTGTGGATCTATCTTCTGTTTTCTATGCATAAGAACTTCGAGCTGAGAGAGTCGAAGACATTTTCTTCTGCACAAGCCACACAGTTAACCATTTCGATTATTTTTTTCCCTCAATTAAACAGTAACAATAATAATAATAATAATAATAATAATACGATATTTTTTAATTTAAAAGATAATTGTTATACTTATATATCTTGACTGTATAATATGAAATTTTGGGTATTATTTTTTTTTTACAAACTTGTTGAATTTACATGTCTGTTAAAACTAAATATTATTCTATTCAAACCTAAATTATATCAAGTCAAAATTAAATATTTTGATTTAATTTAGAAATTAAAAGCATTCCATTTTATTTTATTTACGGTGGGGTGAGAGTTTTATGGGAGGTGACACTCACTTAGCTCTTTTTTTAATTATCAGTGACTGAATATAAATTTTAATAGAAAAAAATATGACATAGAATCAATTACCCAGCAAATTGATTCACAAATCGCAAATATTCAACAGAACATCTGCTATATAATTGGTATTGAAAAACTATAACTGTAATAGTGGAATAATATGACAAACCATTATCTTTTTTACGAGCAAATGAAACGCAATAGTGTACAGACATACTATCAAGCTCGTAATAAAAAAACAACTTCCAATAAGAGAAAATATAATAAAATTTCTAACGATGAAAGACAAAATAACATAAAAAAATAATATAATATAAAATAATAAAAATAAAAAGTATCATCTTAACAATAATAAGCACATATTCACCCACAAACATATAGTAAAAACAGAGATAGGGAGGTGATAGTGGAAGTAAGGAGGCAGAGAATGAAAACAAGATCGAGCATAAAGAGTATCGAGCGACGGTAGAGGAGAACGCGTAAGTGGAGAACAAATGAGTGTAGTTGGTGGTGGATGTGACAATAATAGTAGGGATAAGACTATTCATATCAAATTTAATATAAAATATTAGAACCACCGCCGATCAAAATAAAAAATCGGCGGTGATTTAAGAAATAAAATTTAAGAGAGAACTAGAAAGAAAAATAGAATGCTGAGGCTTTTTTTTTTTTTTTTTTTACATCAAAATTTTTACTTTCTTAGCTTATATAGTTATATATAATAAAAATTATATAAATTTTTTTAATATATATTATTAATATTTTCTTCATATTATTTATATGAATATACATTACTTTAAATTAGTGAATTAAGTTTTGAATATTATTTTTTTAGGCAGGATCACTGTAAATTAAAGGATGATAACATTATGTATCTCTCAAAAGAAATTTTTGAAGAAATGTCAGATCAAATTCAAGTGATTTCAAGTTGAGTTAGGTTGTTTTTTTTTATTTTATTAATTTGGGGAAAATTATTATTTTTATTAATTTATTTTAAATCAAACAGATAATATTTTTAATCCAATAAATGAGTTTTTACAAGTTGACTTCCAATGGATCGAATCATTTTGAATATAAGCAAAATTGAACAAAGTCATACTAGATTTGCGGGTCCAACAAAAATTTGCCATCATTTCTCTTAAACATCACGACCATTTCACTTTCTTTTCTTATTATATTAAAAATTATAGTAGATGATTTTTTATTGTTGTTTTGAATTTTTTAAGTAAGAGATTAAAATATGGTTAAACTATTTTGGAATGTAAATCTAAGATTAGTATTGTTAGAGGTTGAGGTGATTGAGATTAGGGATTGAGGAAAAAGCCTGAGATAAACAAACAGGAAGACTGTTAAAAATGGAAATTGCATTCACGAAAGATATGTTCATTTAAATAATAAATAATTAAAGAATTTGTGGATTACTAATTGATTTGTGGAAATAGACACAACATTCTTAGAGTTGCAGCATTGATTGGAACAGAAGACCAAAAAGGGCCGCAATCAAGGCAAAAACATCATTGAGGCATAGCCAAATAACATTGCACATGAAGTACACAACAATCTAAGAGCTGCAGAAAAAAAAAATTAATGATGGAAGCTAAGAGATAGAAGGAGAAAACTGCAGAGCACACAGGTAGACACAGACAACAGAGAGGATGAGAGACCAAACGGCTTATATCCAAAAATGATATTAACATTGGAAACACAAAGGCAAAAGGTAAAATCATCTTCCAAAAAAAAAAAAGGCTTGGCTCTGCTTCTAATTCTAAAAAATGGCTAACTTTTAAAACAACTTGTAAATCACTACATAAAGGTGGGGAAATAATAATATACATGGCGATCCTAATCCTAATTCTCTTTTGATCTGGACAGCTGTCATTTAGACATAATTTGGGGTCTGATGTAGAAAACTATCAGAGTGTACTGACCGGATCATAGAACTCACCAGCACAGTACACGTTATGAGGTTATAAAAAGGTTGTAGCTAATTACATAACATCTCACTGACCCTATAGATGATATGCTCACCCAACTCCAATCTACTGAACCACCAAACACCATGATGTGCATCGCTGGCTTCTTCTAGGCTGGTAACCACTTCAAACAATAGTGGTCATTACTCGTCAAAAAGAAAAAAACCATTTTGGCCATACATCGCCGCCTGTCACCTGCGTCGTGCTGAAACTGTATCGTTTCGTATCCTATCGGCATACATGGGCAGGCGAATGATCTCATAAATCTCATTCAACAAGATGTCCTCTGTTATATTGTCCCTGATACTTCGCATCACCTGTTTAAATCAGCAAGCAGCTTATTCAGTAATCAGTATACTTAAGCAGGCATACCCAATGATACAAAACAAATGATGTGAGACTAACCTTCTTGTAGGTATTAAAATCATTTGGTGTAGATTTATCTGTCCGGACCCGCATACAAACCCATACCTGTTCATCTGAATGCCAAGAACACTCTATGATTTTCCCCGAGTATGAAGAGGGATCTGAACCATCTGCAAGTTAGAATTCAAATAATACTCAAATTGTGGCTATGAATAACAACTAGATTTGGAATCCATAAAATAACTGAGAAGCACTCTATAGAGAAATAATCTTGTTACAAATTATTTATCCCATGAATTACACAAATATGAATTATTTATCCAATGGAAATGGAAGATAATTCAGTAGAAAGCAATCCACACCAAAATTACTTTCCTTAACAGGAGAAGCCATAATCAACAATCTGAATGGCAAATTAAAGCACCTAGAATCCTAACAGAACTCCTCCAAAAATTTCTGCAATCATGATCAGTGACTGCTAGGCAAGAGCATCAAAAGATGTCATGGAGATAAATTAAAACCTAAACGTTTTCTCCCTTGGTGTAAGGTTTGCATAAAGTGTGAAGTTCATTTTCAAGATTTTCAATTGCCTTGTGAAATTGTTAGCATTCAAAAGAGAGTTGAGAAGCAAGATAAAATAGAAATTCGTCAACCTCTGAATTCAACTGTGTTCCCTTCCATCAGCTTTTTTTTCCCTCGTTCATGCAGATAAAGTAACTGACGATCATCGGCATCCACCTGTCCATACATTTAACTTTGAATCAGGATGAACAGACAATGAGAGTTTGAGGCCAATAAGGCAAGGGGACAGAGGGAAAGGCACCCAAGTCAATAGCTAAGTTTGTGGAGAAGTTGACAGAAACACCTCAAATAGAAAGTCAACGGAATTCATTTCAGGATATTTCCACTTCAGGAGCCCTTCATGGGTGCGAGGAACATATGGATCATCCCAACCCTGGCATGTAAAACAATGAAGATCGCTTCTTAATACCCTAAGAGCAAAATGAAACTCACTTTAAACATCACAGTCTTTTCCCTATGCAACATGTACAATGCAATATGCAGAGAACTATTTAACGAGTGTAGAAAGACAACTAAATGGAAAAAATACAGTGGTATGATACTACTTAATAATTGACTATTAAGTGCACAAATTTCTTAGGAGGGGTAAAAAATCAACCATGCATTATTAGTGCAGAAATTCATAAGTTGAGCCACTCTTAAAATGATATTTTTTCTTATCCCTTCAAGACACAATGACTAGTATTGATCCTAATCACCTGAAAAATAAGACCATCTGCATCATGTGAAAGCTTTGGAATAAATTCCTTTAGAACCTTGGTGACAGTAGAAAGCAACCAGAAATCCTTTCTCCTGACCTGGTAAACACTTTGAACAAATCATTAGTAGAATTGAATAACAAGAGGAGAAAAGGGTCAGAGGCACTACTGCTTAACAAAACGAGGACTTCAATTACATACCCTGAAGGGTTCCAAGTCATATCTATAATAAGGATTCCTGCTTTGGTAAATTTGATGCCGTTCATAATTCCGAGGTTCAATCACTTCTTTTTCAAGCATCTTCCATCGTTCATAAAACGGCCTCTAGCAATTTTGAACCATAAAAACCATTAGCAGGTTTTATAGAGGGAAAATTGGTTGACCATGTGCAGTATGTCTTTTGATAACCAAAGGCAATATATAAATCCTAAAATAGATATGATTTCATCAACTAGCTGATTCTAACCACTGAAAACAACATTAAAATGAATACTGGAAAAATACGACTTTTGAGAGAGAGTTAATGCAAATGGGAAACATCTGGGCAGGGTTCTTCCACCCCATGAGACAAGCAGTGAAGCACATTGTAAAACAACTGCTTTTTAATTCAACTATTAATGTATGCATGAGTGTAAGAGAGAGAAGATCTATTGTTTGCACCAAACCAAATGCACAGTTGTAATAAGTTGACAAAGTTGGCCAACAAAATTAGATGCATTCTACACTTCTTACATGCCTACATCATCATACTGTCTTAAACTTGGATATGGCCAAACTGACAGGGTAAAATGACAACGTTCAACTGAAAAGCAACAGAATAAGGGCTAGTTTGGCATTGTTATTGCAAATAGCTGATTTTGGACAAAACAAATAAGGAAGAATCCTCTTGGGGCAATGGATGGTAGCTACTTGTCATTTGGCTTTTGCATGAGCCTAAAATTGATTTTTGGACAAGTACGCCAAACTAGCCCTAAGATAAGTTATTAAATGCTTGAATCGCCTTTCCACAAATGGCACGTGATGCACTTTATGCGTGCATGGCATTGTCAGGGCATGACATGCTTGCAGGTAAACAAAATTGTTGAAATAATAGTAAGCAAAAGCAAGATTAAAAGCACAGAATTTTTTCAGTCATAAAGAATGGCGTTGTTTCTCATAAAGTTCACTGGAAATCTAACCTCTATAACAGACATGTGGTTAATGGCCATTACATCATAAATGAGGTATCTTCTTTCCTGCTTCTGTGAGTCAGGCATGGTATCAATAATCATCTCTCCGTCAAGTAAGGTAAAGTGGTGCGTCTTATCAGATAAACCCTTAGAAGAAAAAGAAAAGGAATCGGAATTATGTTGCAAATCATCTACACAAGAAACTGTACAAATAAGGTCTCAATGTCAAAAATCATTCTAGAAGAAATGCTTAGATACATACTTCATTTGTGCTCCTGCAAGGAAACCTCATCTGGACCCTTCGAAAATTGAAACTTCTATCAATTAAGTAGCAGCCATCCATCATAATTAGCATCATGTATCGAGTTCCATCAGCTTTCCATGTTGCATAATAATATCTCTGTCTTAACAGCTGTAGATTGTCCCTGCACCCCAACAAAATTGGAAATTCCACAAAATTGACCTTCTATTTTTAGAAACTGAGACTGAGACAAAAATTGAATAAAAATTGTCCACATTAGCTCCATGAACACACTATCATAAACTGGAATAAGAAAAAACAAGTCACTAACCAATAAAAATAGGCCAACTTTTTTTGTTACAAGGGAAAAGATAAGATGCATCATTTTTTACATCAGTTCTTTTATAAATTTAAAAGCATTGCACCACATTCACAGCCACAAGACAACCCTACTTGCAGCCACAGCATATCAATTCCTCATTAAGTTAGATACACAGGACAGGTTCTTTGGAGGGAGGGATTGTTTCAACTTAGTCCAGTTCATGATAACACCCTCCATCCTCCCTCCCAAAAAGAACTAGGAAAAAATCCAACAAGGATCCCATCCTTTGGCTGTAGAATATGCATTTGCACACACATCTCACGTATTGCCGCAGGAAGAAATTGTTTGAATTAGGTCAAAAAAAGGACTGCAAGTTTGGTGAATGACTCATTGCTGTTACACAACAATATCTAAGGTTAACCCCCATTAATTCATTCTGATTTTACCACACACCTCCAATCTACCACTTGCATCCATGCACTTCATCTTAGAGTACATTTAAATAGATATCTGTGACAATGTCTCACATCATTTTCACTAAAAAGAACTTTATTAAAACAGACAACACAAACTGCCATATTTTGCCTGCAAAACAAGTAATATCATCCATCAACTGCAAGTAACTTTATAAATGTCTACACGTTCTATTTACCTTCACCAGCCCTTTTTTTGCCTAGTTTTTATCAGAAATTGATATCATTGGTTGTTTTCAGGCTTCAACAAGTTCCTGGAAACTTGATAGAGATAAAAGGGCAAACATCTGAAGTTTCTGCTCATGTTCCAATGGGTTATATTTTTACTTGCACTTCTTTTGGAACAAAGCTTGTAATAGAATTCTATTCAATACTCTTATGGAACAAATCATGTCATTCATTTGCCTCGGTCACAAAATTCACATGTTTGAATTAATTCTTAAAATAATAGAATTCAATTGAATTCTAGTGTTTGAATAATTGAAAAATGACTTAAGTTTTTTGTAATTTCCTGCATCACTCTATTTATGATACGATAAAGGTACTACTATTAAGGGTGTTTTTGGTTTTTCCTAGTGATAGGTCTCACGACCACTAAACTAAATGAATTGAATTTTTGCAAAATACTCTACTTTTTGAGTATTTTCAATTTGTGCAAAACACCTCTTTTTCATCCCCAAAAGAATTGAATTATATCACCGAAAAGGATTTTCTGAACATGAGAATGAGCAAATAGTTGAATTGAATTCTTGCATTTTAAGATTTTCCAAACAAATTGTTAAAATAAGAAAAAGAATAATATGATGCTTCTCAATGATAATGTGGCACTACAACACTAAACAATTTCAAGCCATCATAAAATAGCATAAAAAAATACATATTTATTATATGATCTGGGACCAGATCTTCAGGACATTACTCAGTAGCTAGATGTTTATTTTGCGTAGTTTTGTTAAGTTATTTATTATTATAATATTCCTTGTATTTGCCCATGTGTAGCTAAGAATGTGGGAATCAGTTTCTTTGTTACTGTATAATTATTAATGGTAGTTGTTAAGTAAGTTCCATTATTGTAGTGGGTAGCTATCCAATATTTGCTTTTGTATTTAGTGTTTATAAAGGTTATGGATTGATAAAAGAATTACATAGAATGTCCAACAAGATTTCAGTTCCTAAAACTCAGAGATCATAAAATTCTCTCAAACAAGCTCTAAGAAATCGTAGAGTTCTCTCTTAACAAGCCCTAATCCTTTTTCTTTGTTCAATCAAATTGACCCATAAATTCTAGATCCAAACTTGGGACCATAACACCAGGTTTTAGTGAAACTAATAATAAGCAATCAGATGAAAGTTCAAAACTTATTTCCCCTGGTTGTGTCAAGTTGTACAGTATAAAAAAGCCCTCATTTGCTATTCATTCACTGGACATGAAACAATAAAGTTTTTCTCCCAAGGGTTCCAACTTGTGTCTCCTCCATCAGCATCAACATTCTCTATAACTACCATAAGACATGAACGTATACTTGATAGTTTTAACAATAAATCATAATTACTAAGCATCCAAAGTGCATAGGGATTAGGTATTAGGTTTTCTTTCAAATTCCAGTATGCCTAAATCTTAGGTTAAAGCCAGAAAGTAGTGGTCATTCCATTAAAAAAAAATCTAACCTGCTTTAACAAATGAAAAGAAAAACACAATCTAGTACACAATAACAAAGCATGTAGAGAACACTGCTATGCTCAATCCGTTGGGATGTAGGGATAGAAAAGGGAGGAAGAGGGGGTTGTGTCCAAATTATCATTACAAAAAAAATGCTGACTGGACCTGTTGAGAGATACCGGATGTGACCCCGGAAATGGTGGATTTCCTCTTACCTGAAATTCAAGGTGAAAATATCATAAGCTCCATGCCAACCACAATATCAACGAAACACGTAACAATTATCAAGTACAAGAATCAGGAATTTCAAATATCTCTTATCCATGCCTCATGCAGACACATTCTACACTGAAATTTGAAACCGTCTTATGTAAAATAATAAAAGATTGCAGAACCAGACAGAACATCTGAGAACTATTTAATAGAGGAAATATGAAATGTGAGAGAAACCTAACTCATGCCAAGATATATACACTTGTGCATACACATGTAAATGGTGCTACAATAAAACTTAACAGCTGTTCCAGATCTAGGATGCCTCAAAATATAAGAAAAACAAGCAAACATCAAAGTTTGAAGAATGGCTATAACAGTGTCCTCACAGGAATATTCAACTTAAGTGTTTGATAGCAAAACAGTCGCAGAGCATCCAGCTGATCAATAGGTATTTCATCTCCCAAAACATCATCATTTGTCATTGGAGCATCTGTCTCATGATTGTCCTGAAATGACATGAAGCATAACAGAGAATTATTTGTTTTGGTACGTCAGAATATTAAATGAGCTACACAATGAGGGGCAGCTCTCCTCCTTCCTATAAGCAATAAACATACCTGCAACGCAGCACCCCCCAACAAACACACACACACAAAAAAATAAAGAAAAAACTCCACCAGCACGATTTGAACGTAAGACCTACTAGTGGAAATCCCAAACCTTTACTGTTGGGCTTATCCCCCCAGAGGCACAAGATATTATTTCTTCGCAATGGGAAATTTATGCTAAAACAGACGTAAAAATTTTGAAATTTTTTAAGACAATAAAAACCATATCATTATTGATTTATTCTCTACAGCACACACATTATTTCAAATGAATACCAAGAATATGGGTTACCCCTATGAACATTTAGACATGTTCTGTAATGGAAAAGCAAAACCAAAAAAATAAAATCAAAATCAGATACTGGCAAGAGTTTTGATACACAATTAACTACATAATCTAGGTCCAAAACTTTGGGGCAATGTTACTTATACGTATAAAAGTTACATAACAATCATATCTACATAAGAACTTTTACATGGATTAACTGAGACAATCATCTTTGTTTTCTTCTGTGCAATAATCAAAAAACAGTAAACTTTTTTTTCTTTTTGGAGTTCAGCACTCCTATTTGCAAGCAGAACATGCATCAGTGGCTCTTGTTTCTACAAGGAGAAATTAAAGGCAGACTCCAGCAATATATGACAGATATCAGCTTCAAGCATATAACCATGAAGTATAAAGGCTATCACCAAGCATACACTTTGCTGACAGACATCACCAACCATAGATTAGAAATTATCACTCTACTGGCATCAAAGAATCACATCAAACTAAAGCGCTTTTCTGATTGTCACTACCTAGAGAAGTGCCATTTTTTTATTTAAAAATGTTCAATAACCTCCATTGTTCTTCAAGCAACCTGAAGCTGAACCAAACCCGCTATAGTATCTTTCTCCTTTAACCCACAACAAAAAACCCAAAAGAATATTGGGAAGGTAGACAAGATATTAGAGTGTAACATAACTGAAACTAAAGAGCATGTCTTTTAACTATAAACTGCTAGCATGTCTTTTAACTATAAACTGCTAACACGTCTTTTAACTATAAACTGCTAATAGAAACCCATATAAATCAAACAAAACTATTCTACACCATACAAGGATCAACTTCACATACCTGATTCTTATATCCACTAAATCTATAAAAATAAAAATAAATAAATAAATAAATAAAACAGAACATGGAGATCAATTTCGCATATTGTGATATCTACATCAACTACATCTGAAAAGCATTACCAAATAAAGCACATCCACTTTTTTGTTGAGTCATAGGCTTTTTTCCACCACCTCAACAAATGAAAATCAATTGCCCAATTTCCTCATCCTAACAACTAACAACTCTAAAGCTCTTCATCATCAAACCAAACTTTTTATCCCCTTTTGCCTTTTAAATATGAGGCCCAGCACAAGAGATAAATTTCATTCGTTCCAAGAATCAAATCAGATCTTAAGTACAACCACTACCAGACTTCACCACAAACATGATCGGTTTTTCTACCATGCAGCCATGGTCTTTGTTGGAAATGTGTTTTCTTCATTTTGTCCCATTCACATGTTTGCTACTTAATTTATCCCAGCATCCACTGTTCATAGCTGCTTATGTTGCAGGAAAACCATTTTCTTAAAGGCCACGATACAGAGGCAAAGGCCACAAGCAGCCTAAATACCTATCAGGTTATTCTATTGTAACTGGCAAGAACATTGTTTGTCCATATCAGTATCCGGCTAATGCATGCTCTGAATATAAGAGTATATACCCAAAAAAAGGCATTTGGAGAAACTTTCATGACGACATCATTGGCCATATGAGAGGCCAACAACCTGACATGTACAGATTATAACATTCACTGTTTGGAAAAGCAGGCAACTTTCCTCTAAAGCTAATTTCCTATAGAATAATTAATTCTCCACTAGCATACAAGTTGCAGAAAGAACAAATATTTTTATTCACAGCTTTCACTTATATATTCCATGACAAAGAATATCAATTGCTATAAATTAGTTTTACTTCAAAGACTGTGCATACATGCAAAGAAGCAGCTGAACCTCCATCATCATCGTCATCTGGCAGTGCTTCACCGTTAAGATCTAGATCAGAAGATCTCTTCCACTCTGGAGTCGGCGGGCAAACAACCATTTCGGGCTTTGTTTCATGATAAAATTCGTATAAGTTCTTAATATAATCTGGTTTGTATATTCCTGGAGGACGTGCATCAGCAAATAATTTTATTGCCTGCAAAAGCAGCAAACAAGAATAGGTTCGAAAGTAAATAGTATGTGGACTCAGACCTACTTGGTAACATGAAATAATAAATGTTGCAAACAAACCTGTGTGACAGACATTGGCATTGAGCGCATAATGTAATGGACAATCATATACCCTGTGCGATTATGCCCATGTGTACAATGAACAAGAATGTACTTCTTAGATTTTTGGCGAGCGAGAAATTGTGTGACCTATCACAATAGGTAAATACACATTATATTCTTGCACAAACTCACAAACAAAAAAACAAGCATATTTGGCTCCTATGCAATGCTCCGTCCAAGAAACAATGAACAAAAAAAGTGGCACATAAAGTCATGATTATTATACAATAACTAACAGCGCAAATTATTGTAAACCACTCTATTTAGGGCCAGTTTGACATTGTTTGTGCAAAAAATTCATTTTGGATCAAGAATAAGGAATAATTATCCTGAACCAATGGAAGATAATTATGTCACTTGATTTTTATAGGCCTGAAACTGATTTGAGACAATTTCAAACATTAACTTTGTCCAAAATCAGTTTCAGACCTATAAAAATCAAGTGACACGTAATTATTGTCCATTGGCCCAAGAGAATTATTCCTTATTCTTGGTCCAAAATCAACTTTTTGCAATAGCAATACTGAACTGGCCATTAATGGTCTGCACAGCACTACAAGAAAAGATAGGAAAGGTAGACATTTCAAAAAGATCCACCTACGACTACATGCAATAGAAGGGTATTATGGAACAAGCATACCTCATACACAAAGGTATTTACAGATGCATTATCAGGTACTGCATCACGCCCTTTACATTGAATCTGGGGAAACAAATTAGGATAAGCATAGAATACAGTACCATCCAAAAGTTTAGCCCAAAGACATACAATATTGAAACTCACCTTGACATACTTAATACCCTCTTTTTTCAAATCAGTTGTTGAATAGTAACGGGAAGTATTTGTCAGATCAATCACCAAACCAAGCTGAAAAATCAGTGAATTAAAGTTAAATATCATCCAATTAGTATTCTATGTTCAACATAAAAGAGCATAACATTTCCTTTTTTTTTTTTCCTCCACATTTTAGATTTATACATACATGTAGAAATTAAAGAAAGGGCATAAAGAGGACTTTTAAGTTCATAGTACTTACTTTTCTTCCTAATACTCTCTGTTGATGAATCACTTGTTTGAAAGAGTATCTTCTCCCAGGAGGAATACAGTCGTGAAAGGCTTCACCTAGTGGAAC
Organism: Vernicia montana; assembly: GCA_949750685.1. Taxonomy (NCBI): domain Eukaryota; kingdom Viridiplantae; phylum Streptophyta; class Magnoliopsida; order Malpighiales; family Euphorbiaceae; genus Vernicia; species Vernicia montana. The sequence goes on along the minus strand of CATKHJ010385466.1, from coordinate 4,808 downwards.
CTTGGAAGGAATAATACCATAGATTTCCTGACCAGATGCAGGGCAATCCAACCAGCCTACAGTTTTTGAAAGCAAACAACAGTTAAAAAGCACATACATAAATATAGTATTTGAAACAATACAATCACATTGTCCTTGGATAATGGAAAACACAAGTAAAATTTCATCAACCTGGACCAAGCAAATCAAATTCTCAGACATCTAACAAAGGAGAAAAGCCAAAAATGACCATAAATCAGAATCATAGTACAACACATGATGATATATTTACACACAGACTAAACAGATTCATTATTGAGAAATAGAAAATGATCTTATAAGAGAGATTAATTTAATTCAATTCCAAGTGATAGCCTTAAATTTGCATCGAGGCATTCATCCAAAGTATAATTAGTTCAGCAATCTCTAGCCTCAATCATTTATGTCACCATCTAATAGTTATCAATCACAAGCACTAGCCAACCAGTCCCCTGATTTGATCTTCTAGCTAAACATTTTAGATTTACAGCTGGTGAAGGACCGAACAAGTGTGCATTATGCTTCTCAAAGACTTCTATCCATCACATAGGCATGGCAATATTAAACAATTTGGAATCACACTAAGTCCCATAAAATTAAGAAAACAACAACTTCATGTTTATCAGACTCGTAGCCAACCACCATCATTTCAATAACAAGAAACAAATTCAAAATTTAAGAAGTAAAAAAGAGCTATTATTAAATCAAGAACACCGCCTAGCAATTTTCCATCACATGTAAGATCCACCAAAGGCACAGATATTTGACAAGAAAAATCCAATATCACATTGACACTAGAAACACACTGACCATAGAAGAACATCAGATTGACTATTATAAACTCCACTCACAGAATGAGTCTCTAAACATTACCAGCAAAAAAATTAAAAAATAAATAATGTGAGTATTCATTGGTAAAACTATTCTGATGAAAGCAATTAGACAAAAAACTTACCAGGTGGTAGCTTAGTTTTATCATAAGTTTTAAAGTGTTTGGTTGGAAAGTGTTGATCATGCGTTGGCTGCCGAGGCACATGCACAGGTCTATCATCAGAACGTTCACTTCTCAATCTCTTGCGTCTATCTTCACGCTCCTAACCAAAGTTACAAAGAAGATTAGCAACAATGCGTGAGTGCACACACGCACACACACACACACACACACACACACAAAACAATTTGTCAGTCACTATACAGACACATTCACACTGGCCCTTATTGGGAACAAGGAAATTAAGAAGACAAAACAACTCAAACATACAGAGATAGAGAGAGCAAACTGTCATCTCAAAACTTATTTCAATCCACGGCTAACAATCAGAAATGTTCATACATAGGCCATTCAATTTAAATAAAGATATAGGGTAGTACATATATATTCAATTTCAACCAAACCAAGCCATTTATCTGCTGTGGTATTCCAGAACTTGTAGGAGCAGCATCCACATAACTATTTTGAAAATGATAAAGCTATGTGAACCAAGCATCTGTATACTTTAGTCAGATAATAACATATTTCATCCTACAATACTACAGATTAGTCATCATTTCCCTTTTGGTTGCCCTAATAATTAGGAACTCTTTGGTGAAGCCTTAAACACACAGAATTTTCACTTCATTGGCCAAATTTTAAGCACATATGAAATCCATGATGAAACTAAAATTTAAACTCTTGCATGGACTCATATTTTTTTATTTACCAGAAGAGTTAAATGATAAATGGATTAGAAAGAATTCCAATCCAATCAGTCAGAACTTTTGAAGGTTCAAGTTTAGAAAAAAGGAAAAAAGCACATTTTAAGCCTCCATTTGTATTGTTTATCAGGAAATGTTTTATTTACCATAAAAATTTCTTTATGTTCTAGTGTTTGGAAAATATTCTGCGAGTCAGAAGGAAAACTCGGTCATTTCCACGGAAAATTACTTCCCATTTTTAAATGGGTAGTCATCTTTTACAATTTTCAAACTCACAAAAAGGGCAAGATTGCTTGACAAAACAACATAGGTGCATTAATTCACTTTGCTGATTGCTGTCGCTGAGATAATTTACCCTTTCTTTTGAGTGACTTTCCCTTCCATTCAAGTAGGTTAAAACCAAATGAAAGTAAAGTTGAAAATATGGAGTCCTCGTTATATTCAGATGTTCATGGTTTTCCTCATTGAAAGAAAATTATTCTTTTCCAATGTACTCCAAACGCCAAAAACAAAAAAGACTACAAAACTTAAACATACCCGACGTAGAGTATCAACAGAAGATTCAAAACGTTCTTCTGGAGCACTGTATTCTTCTATGTGCTGTTCAAAATTCTCTTCATCATCTTCAGGTAAAGGCGAAACATTTAAATCCATAGTAACAACCATTCAACATCCACCAAACAGCATTTAACAACATGAAAATCTTAAATGTTCAATCAGGCTCCTTCCCGCAGCAGTATTTACCACAGAAAATACAAGGAAACAACCTGCACCAGTAAAAGAAATAAGCAGCATTGTAATTTAAGCTATTAATACTCATCAATCCACACAACTGAAGAGGCAACAAGTAGCAAAAAAAAAAAAAGAAAAGACAAAAACATTGGCCTCCAGTAAAAATTGAAAATCCATTATTAGCCACTTACAATGAAACTTGCTGTCTTTAAATGCAGAGAAAGTGAGAAACCCAGGTAAAAGAGTTTAAAAAAAGACTATTAAGCTAGACCTATATTTCTCGCCAGCAATTAAACGCCAACTACTAATTATGTTATCCTAAAGCCAAACATGTGAAATTCAAGAACTCGAATACACTTAATTCCTCACATTTCTTTTTCCAGCAACATATATAAGAGTAAATCACTAACTCAAACCCTAAAATACTAAATTAAACAAAAATGGCATGCTCCTGTAGCTCCAAATCAACCCCAAAAAAAGACATAAAAAAAAAAAAAAAAAAACAAGCAATCGAGAAGAGTTGAAAGCTCGCATTTACCATAAAATCGAGGACAAATTAGAGCCAAAAAATCGAAACACCTGTGCCTACGAAGTAACAGATAGAAGCTAATTTGTTTGGTGCAGCTAATTTGTTTGGTGCAGCAAAGAAATTGAGAGGCGCGCGATCAAAGAGACCATTAAAGAGCTTCTTGTGTTTCGCTGAGTAAACTTGAAAAGCCGACGATTATGGTGGCACCGGGCGGTGGTCTTCGGTCGCTGTAGTCCGCTGTACTTGTCTTGGAAACCCTAGAGCGAGAAAGGGACGGTGAGAAGAGAAGGTTTGTTTGTTGGTTCAGAGAGAGAAGTAAAGGTTTTATTTAATGATCAATCCATGTCAGGAGAGAGAGAGAGAGAACAGGGGAGAGGAAATCCACGAATCGGGGGTTAGGAACTCAAGTGAAAATATATATTATAGTAATAATTAATAATATGCATAAATGGATTAACTTTATTAATTTTAATTTTAATTAAAAGTGAGATTATTAGTAAACTGGAAAATTAATTAATTAAAAATTTTAAAAATAATAATAATAAATTATTATTTAGTCCCTAAAATTTGACCTAATTAATAAATTAATCCTTATTTTTTGAAAAATTAACTAATTAATCATTCAATTTTAATTCCGTCAAACTATTTAGTCAATTCTTTTAATTTTTGTACTTTTTTTCTGTTAAATTTATAAAAAATAACTAAAATGTCATTTATATATAATAAATATAATTTTAATTTTATTATTTACAAATAAAAAATAAAAAAATAAATTAATAAAAATAAATTATATTTATATAATTATATTTAATATCATCAAATTATAAAATTATTTATTATTATATAATTATTATATATAATAAAAAAATATTTACATTAATAAAATTATATAATTAAATGATTATTAATAAAATTATATAATTAATATAGAATCTTATTAATTTGAATTTTTTTATTTTATAATAATAAAATTAAAATTATATTTATTATATATACAATAGCATTTTAGTCATTTTTTCAAAAATTTAATAGAAGTACAAAAAATAGATGGAATGACTAAATAGTCTGACGGAATTAAAACTGAAAAACTAATTAATTAGTTTTTTAAAAAGTAGTCACGAGTTAATTAATTATGTCAAACTTCAATAATTAAATAATAATTTACCTAAATAATAATAATAAAATAAATAGTTTAATTTTGAAAATGCCCTTGGGCCGTTGGGAGATGATTAGTAAGATGCGCTGAAGGATCGACAAGGCAGTATGGTCATTTAGCATAAACGAAATCTTTTTTATGCAAAAATAAATTTTGTTATGACCAAAAATACTAAATTTTGTGGGATTTTTTTTAATAAAATTTAATTTTTGAGTTTTTTTTAATGTGGTTATTAAAGTTTAATTTGTTTCAGGCCAATCATTAAAGTTTTATTTTTTTGTTCAATCATAATATTTAAAAAAAATAAAATTTTAGTGATTCGCTTGCATCAAATTGAATTTTAATGACTGCATTAAAAAAAAAAACTCTAAAATTAAGTGATTTTTAAGTCATTTACCCAAATTTGTTTTCTTATATTCATTTCTTACAACCTCTTTTTAAAATGAAATAGATTTAAAATTTTAATGACTTATGTAATAAGGTTTAGTTTAATATATGGCTTGCATTATAATGTTTTAGTATAATGCAATAAATCTATGAATTTTTTTTTATTAATTTTTTTATAATTTACATATCAATAATTGTTGTCAATATAATTTAAACACCTAATTTTTTTTTTTTTCATTATGAGAGCTTTATATAAAAACCTAATTTGTAAAATTCTATTAAGAAAATATT
>CATKHJ010385361.1:0-11987 GCA_949750685.1 Vernicia montana | reverse complement strand
AGAGGGAGGACAAAAGTTAATGATCTCAACTTTTGGAAATGTGAGACCCTTGGGAATTATGGTTCTCAAAATTTACTACCCTTTTTGACTTTTGGCTAGTTCTTAAGATATAATTCAATGTTGGCTATCTTAGGATGTTGCCAGAAGATCATGAGTGATACGATCCTATAGAACATTCCTAGAAAAGCGAGTTGGTTTATGATTGAGGGAACTAAGCTAAAAGGAAGATTACTCAGTGATCACTTTCGATTTTTATATTCACAGGTTGACCAATTATGTTTATGAGTTAACATAATTGTGAATATGAAATTTGTTACGAGATAAAAAAAGAGACAAATAAATATGATAAGTAATTTGGGGTGGTGCATGTTTTATATACTTAAAATATTTTTGTCGAGACGCTATATATCCCTAACATGTGTATAGCTTAGAGCTCTCGTAGCGTGTCGGTTGCACGGTCTATTTGCCTTGTATGAAAGGCCTACAAAGTTTGCAACATATGGAATGTGTCTCGTCATGTGCGAGTGAGAGATATTGGAATTAATGGGTCGGGTTCGGGTATGCCCATGACAAGTGTATAGACCCATGCCCGTTAATCATTAATTAATTATTAGTTAATTAATTAAAAGATAATATATGGATATTATCTTAAAAGATATTATCTTAAAGAGATATTATCTTAGAATTTTAAAAAGATTTGTTGAATCATTTTAGAATTATGTTTTTGAGTTAAGATAATCTCTTTTGATGATAAGAAGATTATAACAATTCTTATTCAAAAAAATACTATATATATCATAAGTGATATAGCAAAAGGTATCAGTTCTTCAATACATAGAAACTGAAAATAAAATATAACTCTCTGTGAGTTCTCTCCCAAAATAGACTTTGAGACTAAGAAAATGTTCTTAGACTGTGATATAGTGGAATCATTCCCTACGTGGTGATTGTTTTCCTGATTGATAGCGCAAATTAATTTATTTGTCTTCTTGGGCTACAAAAAGTAAATTTGTTTACTAGTTTATTTTAGATTATGCATCTCACAGTATATAATAATAAATATAATATAATGAATAATTATGAAATATAAAATTCATACTTTATTAAAAAATAATACTTAGAACTTAAAATATAAAAAAATAATTCATAATAAAAAATATGCAAATTAAAATTAACATGTGTTATAATTTATGTATGGATAGTCCCCATAAATAATAAATTATTCACAATTAACACGTGTACTCCTAATTAATTTGCCAACTTGAATCAAAATTGTTAATTAATTAATAGCTCTTTAACTTATTTTGTCCTCTTAATTATTTTGCCATTAATTAAGTATTCTTAATATATTTTACTTTTAAGAATCATATAAAAAAATTCAAAATTCTATAAAAATAAGATAATAATTAAAGAGAGAGTTTGAAACTTTCTTTTTGATTCAGTTTTAATAGATACTTGTTATTAAAAAATATTTTTAATTAATTTTCATACGTCATAAAAAATGTTAGAATATATAAATATTATTCTAAATAAAAAGATTATAAATATAAAATTATTGTATATTTATATAAATTATTATTATTATTATTGTAATATATTTTTAAACCAATCTCCCCGTCTATATTTTTATCTTTATATACTAATATAAAAATTCAAATTATCAATCATAATACATTTAATGAAAAAGAAAAGAATTATGGGAGAATATAATGAAAACAATTGTAATATAATATATTAAAAGTATTATATTATTCTACTTTTTTTTATATATATTGTTACTTTTTTTTTCATTTAATTTGTTCAAATAAGGTTATTATATGACAAAAGAGAAAAAAATAAAAAATAAAAACTCTAACTTTTATATTTAATACCTATTAATTACCTAACATTTATTTTTAATTATTTTTAAATACTTCAACTTAAACAAAAATTTCAAAAAAATTGTAAAAAAAAATAAATCAAATAGCGATATAAAGAGAATTTCAAAACTTTATGGGTAAATAATACCAAAAATACTAAACTTTAGTATTTTTTCGATATGATCACTAAAGAAAATTTTATTGTAGGCGAATAATTAAACTTTTATTTTTTTTTCAATCAGAGGTCATTGACTAGATTCAGGTCAAAATTTCACTGGAATGCTGATGTGACATGATACATCAACCCAATCATTTAACTCAACACGCTACTTTAAATTCATGTCAGATAAATTTCAGTAATCACATTAAGAAAACTTTAAAAATTTAGTGATTTTTAAGGTTATTTATATTTTTTACCTTTTGATTCTTTTAATTATTTTTTTATTCAAAATATTCTTTTAATTTTTTAATTAAAAAATATTATTTTAATTATGTTCACTAATATTCTTTTAATTATTTTTTATTTTTTCATCAAAATATTCTTTTAATTATTTCAAGTAAAAATATTTTTCTAATTTAAATTTTATTTAATTTTCATATATTCAAACAATAAAATTTTCTGAAAAATCAATATATGAATCTAAAACTATTAGTTACTTTTTTTTTCATTCAAAATATTCTTTTACTTTTTTAAAATGAAAATATTCTTCTAATTTAAAATTTAAAAAGAAAATGAAATTTTTTTTTTCCACATTAAAATTTAAATAAGTTGTTTATTGATTTGAATATAAGACCATATAATAGATCTTAAATATTAATTATTGAGTTGTTGCATTCTATTCAAGAATTTGTATAAATTATTGAGGTCATCTAATATATTTAATAATTATTAATTTATTATAAAAATATCTTCTAATTTAGTAAGTTTAAATTATTAGAATATTTTCACTTAAAAAAAATTAAAATAATATTTTGAATGAAAACAAAAATAACAAATGATTTTAAATATAAATTTATTTTAAAGGAAAATTTATTGTTTGAATTTATGAAAATTAAATAAAATTTAAATTAGAAGAATATTTCCACTTAAAAGAATTAAAATAATATTTTGATTAAAAAATAAAAAAAAGAATTAAAAGAATATTTTAAATGAAAAAATAATTAAAAAAATCAAAAGACAAGAAATATAAATGATTCAAAAAATCACTAAATTTTAAGTGTTTTTATAATGTGGTTACTAAAAGTTTATCTAACGTGGATATAAAGTGACGTGCTGAGTCAGATTGCTGGGTTGACATGTCATGTCATGTTAGGTAACCCACTCCGGTAAAATTTTGGCCGAAAATTCCCAATGATCTTTGATTGAAAAAAAAAAAAATTAGTTGCCACATTGAAAAAATATCAAAATTTAGTGATTTTTGGTATCATTTACTCAAATTTTCTTTATGTTCAAGTTTTAATGTATATATAATATATTAGCAAACTACTATTTAATTAGCAAATAGGGATAAATAAGATTTTGTTTTTTAATTTGCGATAAATAAGATTTTGTTTTTTAATTTGCAAATGCTCTAATCCTTATTTAGATAGTTTATTTTTTAAAGGGCTAATGACTTAAAAAATCCTGAACTTTCAAAGTTTTTTTTCATTTTATCCAATTCTTTCAACTTTTACAAAATAATATCTATAAAACCTATTTGTCTTCTTAAAATGCATTCCGACCAAATTGAATGTAAAATTTGACAATATTTGCTTAGCTGGCACCGTAGTATGACATGTATATCATACGTGGCAACTAATGGAATTTTTTTAAAAAAAATTATAGTTTAACTGCCCAAACAAACGATCAAAACGAAAAAACCCTAACTTTTCCCCTTTTCCCCCTATTGTCATTTTCAATTATGTAAAGCCCCATGTCCCTTTGTTTTCATCTATGTAAAGTAAAAAATTCCTAACTTTTTCTCCCATTTTCATCTCGCCCACTGTTACTTTCAAATTGCAAGAAGAAAAGGAGATTTTTGTCGCGTATGCATTAACGATTACAAATCAAATTGAAAGGTAACTCCATTTGCTATATTCTTTATTACAGTGAATGGGTAATAGGTGAAGGGTTTGATGATTACAATGAATTTTTAAATAGACTACTTGCATGAGATGTTGTTAATTAATACTACAATAAAAAATAATAAAAAAAACTATTTTTGTATACTTTATGGTTTCATAGCAGTAGAGAGGGAGTAGAGAGAGACAATATTTTATTTGGATTATGTAATGTTGTGTTTTGTTGCTTTTATGGGGTTTTGTTGTTTTATCGTTTTAATATTCATGGATTTTTTTTTTTTTTGTTAATCTACTATAATGTTGATTTAGGCAATATACTAATGAGTTTGTACTATCCAAATGGATAGATACATCACTTGTCTTCACTATGGAGGGTTATTTGTGGAGAATGACATTGGTTGGTCATATGTTAGTGGTACAACAGCTATAGTTGACAATTGTGATTCAGATAAAACTGGATACTTTGAGATTTTGAGAGACTTAAAAGATTTAGGGTATGCTGGGATTAAAAAAAATAGCTTACAAGGATGATGAGGGAAGTTTTTGTTTCTTTAAAGATGATACTGGTGAAATGGAAATGCTTAAATTCATTGTTGGAAACACTGTTAATGTATATGCTGAAGTTGAAAAGATAAAGGAGTTAGTAGCAAATAATGTTGGTAGGGATGATAAAAAAGCGGGGAATGCTACAACTAATGATGATCCAGCTAATGATGTAAGAAGGGCTGAGAGTGTTGTTGCTGCTTCAGTTAACAAAGGTGAGCATGGTAAGGTAACTGGATTGAAAGATGATGAACAAACATCTGAGGATGCTGATTATCAGCCTGTAGAAATTAGTGAAACTGATGATGGCATGGACTTAGAAGACTTCACTTATGAGGATGAAGAACATTTAGAAGCAAGAAGACACATGATATTTGCAAGAAGAAGGAACATATATATGTTTGATGATCCCAATGAAGCAACTAATGCTCCACCTACAGCTCAGAAGAAGAATAATAATGGTAGTACAATGAAGCAAATACCTAATCCTCCTACTCATGTGATACCAAAAGTGTATGCTAGATATGACTTCCTTCCTCTTACTCCTCCAGATGACAAAGATGAGAGTGGTTATGTCAGTGAGTATCATGATTCAGATGCTTCAGTTGAGACACCTTACTCAAGTGAAGAAGGTGATCTAAGTCCAACCAGAAAAAAGAGGATGAAAGGCAAAGTATATGCACCTAACTGTGATCATAAACAACTCTAACTGGAAATAGGGCCGAGATTTAAAGATTATCATAAGTGCAAGAGTGCTTTACAGAAATGGGCTATTGTTAATGGTCGAAACATCGAATAGACAAAGTCAGGGTGTAGTAGACTGTCAAATATTTATAAAAAAGGTTGCAACTGGAAACTGTTTGCAAGTAAATTGCAAGCTGAAGATACATTTATAATTAAGACTTTGTATGGTACTCATATATGTGGTAGAGATTTCTACAATAGGCAATGTATTGCTAAATGGCTGTCAAATGAGTACATTAATGTGTTTAGGCGGAATTTCGACTATAGTGCCAAATAGTTGCAGGAGGATATCAGCTTGAAGTATGATGTACTTGTGAGCATGGTCACCTGTTATAGAGCTAAATGGAAAGCTCTCAACAAGCTAAGAGGGACATTTGAACAGTATTATGTAAAACTTAGGTCATATGCAACTGAGTTACAGAGAGTTGACAAAAATTGTAGGTTTGTCATTAAAATTGATTTGGACAATGAAGAAAGATCAGTTTTTCAGAGGTTTTATGTAGGTTTTAGTGCATTGAAGAAAGGATTTATAGTTGGATGTAGAATGTGTCTGGTGTTTGATGCTTGTTTCCTTAAAACAGTGCTAGGTGGGGCATTATTGTCTGTTGTGGCAAAAGATGTTAATAACAAGATGTATCCAGTTGTTTAGGCAGTGATGGAGAGAGAAAATGAAATCACATGGACCTGGTTTTTTGAGATATTATTTAAGGAATTAGGAGTGCTAGATGGGCTTGACTGGGTATTCATGAGTGACCAACAAAAGGTCAGTATTTTTTTACTTATTCATTTGTTTTTTTTTTTATTACTTATTCATTTGTTTTTTTACTTATTTAATTTTATTAATTTGTTTCCTTGCTACAACATGGTAACATGTAGGGACTACTTAATGCTGTAAAAAACATTGCCTCAAATGCAAAGCATAGAAACTATGCCAAGCACATTTATGCAAATTGGAAGAAAGTGCATAATGACCCTAAGTTCAAAAAGTTATTTTGGGATGCTTGCAAGAGCACATGTGAAAACTAATTTCATGCAAGACTCAAAGGCATGAAGGATGAATCTGTTGAAGCATATGAGTTATTTGTGGATAAAAATCCTCATGTCTTTTGTAGAAGTCTTATTAGCTCTTCTAATAAGACAGACATGATTGACAACAACATTTGTGAAACATTTAATGGGTATATAGTGAAGTCAAGGTCCAAGCCCATTATTGATATGTTAGAGGACATAAGGGCCCATTTAATGATGAGGATGTATCATACAATGAAGACCATATCTGAATGCAATCAAGTAATCTATCCTAACATCATCAAGAAATTGGAAAAGATTAAAGCATTGATCAAGCTTTGCAATATGAAACCAGCTGTTGGTAGAAAATATAAAGTCAAATTTTTTGAAGAAGGTTATGTAGTTGATTTAGTTATTGGGACATGCAATTGTAGAGCTTGGGAGTTGACTGGAATACCCTGTTGTCATGTTATGGCATGCATTTATTATTTGAGACAAGATCCCTTGAAGTATGTTGATAAATTCTACAGTAAGGAATGTTATGTGACAACTTATGAAGATGCTCTGGTGCCTATCTATGGAGAGAAACACTGGCCTAAAATAAATGAAAACCCAGTATACCCTCATGTTTTTGTGAAGCCGCCTGGCAAACCTAAAAATAAAAGGAAGAAAGATCCTACTGAGGAGCATAAGAAAGATCCTACTGAGGAGCAGAAGAAGTGCCATATATGCTTCAACTATGGACACAATAGGAGATCTTGTTTGAAGAACAACCCTGATGCAGCAGCCAATGCATAACAACCTAAACCTAAGGTTCTCATATTTTAATTTTTGTTATTATTGCATATTCAATGTAGGGACTAATGTCATTTCATTGGTTTACCGTTTCTTCAGGGTAAACCTGGCAGGCCTCAAAAAGAAGGGACTTCAATTGCTTTAGCCAAAAGGAAGGCTGCTCCTAGAAATGCTCAACTTAGATTGAGACCAACTTCAAGACCAGTTGATGAATCTGTGGCTAATGAATTCAGAGAAAGGAATTTGGTAAATCTTCATATTTTATCAATGAATGATTTTTTTTTCTTTATTCAATTTCAAGACCAATTGATATTAGCTTCAATTTACAAGTTTGAGCTCAATGATTTCTTATATGCTTAATATACAATGCAGACAAGACAAGGCTATGGTGTATATGTTGCTGATTTAGGGAATGTATATGTCAAAGTATGTGTTTATTTAATGTCAAGTGGTTTTAGAGGCATTTCTATTGTGGTTGGGATTTTTTGGGCTATAATATGATGTTTGTATTGTGTTGTATCTGCAGAATCTAGGTTCAAATAGGATTAATCATGTAATAAGGGGCACAATAGATACAACAACAGTTAGAGGAAGAGGAAGTGGAAGAGGAAGAGGAAGGGGGGTGGGCAGGGGCTCAATGGTTCCACCAACATACCCCATAGGAGCTCAACATCCTCAAAGAACAACCAATGCAACACACAATGTTATGCAACAAAGAAACACAGCAAATACAGTAGTAGCAAACCTTCAAGGAGCTGACAATTTTTTCAGTAGCCAAAGGATTTCAATGACAAAGGATGGGAATGCAGCACAAGGGAATTGAAGTTCATCTAAGTGAATTGTGTTGCTTATTTTGTGAACAATATGTATTTTTGTGGCATTTCATGCCTTTAGTGTGTAGATATACAAATGGAGTACTGACATAGTATTTTTGTTGCTTTGTTTAAGCAATTCTCCTATTTTGATTGTGCAATTAGTTAAGCTAGAAATTGTTGCCATTGTAACTTTTATACTTTTGGTTTAATCAAGTTAGTTGTTTTTTTTTTTTTTTTTTTTTTGTAATTTATGGATTTTAATCATCCAGAGCAAGCTCCCTTTGTGGATTATGTATTGACAATTGCACTAGTCTGAGTAATATAAGATTTTCATTTTATGCAAAGAAAATTATTGACAACTTCTTATCATAAGCAAATTTTTTTGTTATCATAAGCAATACACCATTACAGCATTCATGGCAAGTACAAAGCATATGGTTTAATAACTTTTTGCTTGCCAAATAGACAGCTTATAATTACAAAAACTAAACAAAACATCACAAAATTTTTCACTAGATTTTTCTTCTTCACTTCATCAAGTTTTTCAATCAAACTTTTATTCCGTAACAACAACTTCTTTGTCTCAATCTCCAATAAAGCCTTGGATTCATGCATATCTTCAAGTTCAGCCAGTAGATCACGATGCTCATCTTCATTAAATTGCAGTTTCTTCTCTAACCATTCAATTTTAGAATTGTTAATTACAATAATTTCATATGAAAGCTTCTTCTTAGTTAAAATTTCCATGAGCATTTCCTTTACCCTTCCCTAATATTGGTTGTCTATTCAACGAAAATATCCACAATCTCTAGCCTATTCAACCAAATTCATTCAGAAGTCAATTTCAGAATGTAACACACCAAATTGTGAAAAATTAAAAAAACAAAGTTTCACAAAATTGAAATCACCGTTTGTCGTAACGGACATCGGTAGAATCTGCGACCTGGGTTTTTCAGACTTCGTGAAGTTAGCAAATTTGTTGGCCCCTGTTCACAATTATCCCTTGCAATCGAATTAATAGAATCTACACTCCCCTCGATCGTTTCTCTCAACATTATCAATTAGGGGTATATACGTGAAAGAAGAAGTAAGAAGGGAGAGAAAAAATGAAGAAGAGGAGGGTGAGTTTTAAGAAACCCTAACTTCTAGTTTGAAGGAGTAAGAAGATAAAGAAGAGAAAGAAAGGAGAGGAAGAACGAAGAAGAGGAAGAAGAACGAAGATGAAGAAACGATGCGTTTATTTAGCGCTACTGATGTGGCAAGTAAGCTGTAATTTTTTTTTTCATTCCATCAGTTGCCATGTGTCATACTCCAGTGCCAGCTAAACAAATATTGCCGGATTTTACATTCAATTTTGTCGGAATGCTATTTTAGAAAACAAATATGTTTTATAGGTATTAGTTTGTAAAAATTGAAAGAATTGGATAAAATATAAAAAACGTTAAAAGTTGAGGATTTTTTTTAGGTCATTAGCGCTTTTTTAAATACTAACTTAAAAAATAATATCCTAACTTGTATATTTTTCTAAAATAGTCAAATAAACAAATAGAACACCAAATCATAAATTAATGGTAAGTACATATATTATAGATTAATGGTTAGTACATATATGCTCACCAATATACAGAGTTTTGATTCCCCTTTCATGGTAAAAAAAAATAAAAAAAATAATAATAATATCAAGATCTGAAAAACATTCATATTTAATTAATTAGTAACCAAAATTGGATCAAAACACTATTAGCAAGTGGCTAAATTAACTTGGCAAAAGAGAGAGGGAGAGCAAACAGAACAAGCCACGCAGGCAAGGCAAACACGAATAATATCGGGCAAGCCTCGCAAAATCAACATTTACCCAGAATGACAGAAATAAACAAGAATGAGCAATGATATTGATACGCAAAACCCGAGCAATGACATGTTTATTTCTCAACCAATTACTCCCTCTAGCTCTTACTCACCACCATAACAACACTTGTGCCATTTCCAATTCCTCTCACTTTCTCTACAACTCCTTCGCCACAAACGCCTGGGTAAGCAATTAACCATACCCTCCCCTCTCTACACTGCACTATTCAGCTATCTAACTTCTGAAAACATATTTGATAGGGTTCTATCTCTTCAATTTCGCGTCCTGCAATTCGTTCCTTAAGTTCAAAATCCAGTGATTTGACTAGAGAAATGCAAAGCATTCAAAATCCGGAGTCCATATCCTACCTCACGCAGCGTGAAGCCGCGGAGATTGATGAGATTCTTATGGGCCCTCTCGGATTTAGCGTCGATCAATTGATGGTTCGTGTACAAATCTTATCATCGTTTCATTTGGATTTCAGAAGCTTTTTACAATTTTAATGTTTGTTATGGTATTTGCAGGAATTGGCTGGTTTGAGCGTCGCTACTTCTATAGCAGAGGTAATGCTTTATTATTTACTATTTTTGTTTTCTCACAAATAGTTTCATTATTTCTTTAGATTATTAGTTTTGTATAAGAAAAATTTTATGAGCAGTAGGCTGTTGCACATGTCAAAAATCAGAAAATATGGCTAGTTATTGGTATTGTAGCTAAATTTTACTGCTTCTGTTGTCCTTTCGTCTTTGCTTGGAACATATGTGAAAGTTTGCATGTGTACACATGTATTAGAATTACCATTTACTTGACTAATAGAAGTTTTATGGATCATAAACACTCTATCTGGGAACTGTATGATAATCAGCATTAATCCCTCTATGAAGACCCCCAGTAGAAAAAGTGGGGGAAAGACTATTTAAGAAAATTCGGTGTGTCGTATGAATTATGAACTTGATTGTGGTTTCCTTTTTGAAATTGAATCCTTTGGCAGGTATACAAACCAAGTGAGTATAATCGTGTTCTTGCCATTTGCGGTCCTGGGAATAATGGTGGTGATGGTTTGGTAGCAGCTCGTCATCTGCATCATTTTGGATACAAACCATTTGTTTGTTATCCAAAACGAACTGCCAAACCTCTTTTTACTGGTTTGGTTACTCAGGTATGGAGTGGTCACAAGTTGAAATGTTCTTGAACCACCAAATGCTACAGTTTATGAGATTTCTTATTTGATTTTAGTGATTTTGTAGCTGGAATCACTGTCAGTCCCTTTCTTGGCAGAGGGAGATCTGCCTTCGGACTTGTCAAAGGACTTTGATGTTATAGTTGATGCAATGTTTGGGTTCTCATTCCATGGTAATTACTCTTTTTTCTGCTGTTTGCTTTTGTGCAAGTCTATGCATGCTGAAAAAGAAGCTATAGAAAGAACAACTCAAAATTTCTTGGGCCTTTTCCATAACTGTCTTCAGTCCATCTATATGCATATTTTGACAAGTTAAGATTATTCTTATTCATTGTCTTGCAAAATATGCAAGTATACAGACCATTGGATAAGTTGTAAATATGCATAAATGATTACTTTCATATATTTCAATGATATATATACAAGATATAAGGACCTATATATGGTAAATAGGTCAAACATACAGCTGTATATATATTCATAAATTAAGGGAAACTATACAGGAAATATACATAATAGAAAATTATACAGAATAGGAAAGAGTCATAGCCCATTCCTGCTAACTTTCCCCCTCAAGTTGGAGCGTAAATATCACATATACCCAACTTGGATAGCGATATATGGAATGGTCCACTAGTGACAGTATAAGTCATAATGTCAGCTAATTGATCTGAACTCCTAGTATAAAGAACTTCTATTGTGCCAGAATCAAGATTATCTTTAATATAGTTCTTGTCAAATTCAACATGCTTAGTTCGATCATGTTGTACTGGATTATTAGCAATCTCAATGGCTGCCATATTATCACAAAACAACACCATAGGTTTTTTTGGACCAAAACCAAGTTCTATTAAGAGAATTTTCAGCCAAGAGAGTTATGTGATTGCATGATGCATAGCACGATATTCAACTTCTGCACTAGATAATGAAACCACATTCTGTTTTTTACTTCTCCAAGTCACCAAGTTGCCTCCAATAAACGACAAATATCTGGAAGTAGATTTTCTATCCAATCTACTACCAGCAAAATCAGAGTCTGTATATCCCACAACATCAAGATGTCCATGTTTGGAGAACAAAACACCTTTACCTGGAGCTGATTTTAAATAAGCCAGAATCCGGTTAACAACATT
>CATKHJ010385211.1:0-12768 GCA_949750685.1 Vernicia montana | reverse complement strand
ATACAAATTTGAAAGAAACTCAAGAATTTGCATCATTACCTTAAGATCTTTCTTTTTGATGGTGCTTTTCCTTTGATCAACCACAACAAGAAGAAGAAGAGAAGAAATTTGAGAGAAAACTTTGAGAGAAAAGTGATGTTCTTGTTTATGAAAATGAATGAAGAAGATGATGATAAAATTCATTTTGTTGTCTTCCAAATGGCAAATCCCTTCTTAAGTCCTCCAATTCAAAATCATTTACAAATAAAGTGACACATTTTGGCTAGGTTCAATGAACTATGCAAAACATAATTTTTCAATGTTCTTACAATTCCATTTCTGGCACAATTAATTACAGAAATGGTCCATATACTTTTCACTATTCACAAATCATGGCAAGGCAATTTCTCTTTTGATCACTATCACATATTGACCATATGCATATTAGTCCAATATACTTATTCATATACACATATACTCATTCCTTATGGAATTATATTCAATTCACATTTCATATCATCATAAAGAATCAATTTAATCCATACTCATGCAAATCAATTTGTTTATAAGGCTAGGGTATTACATATATTCTTTACTCACTGAGTTTTATACTCACCCCATTCCCTTAATTTTTATAGGATAGTAGAGTAGCAAGGAGATTCTCTAGTATTCTTCTTCACTTGAGATCAGTGCAACAAAGTAAAATTATTTGGTTATGCGTATATTTGTAAAGATTTATATCTTAATGGTATGTGTATATGTTAAAATTTGGATGTTTAACTTGTTAGTTGCTCCATAGTCATTGGAAGACAAAAGTTGCTTAAATGATACATGTTTTGTATTAATAGGACATTAAGGATATTTATCCTAAATGGTGTAAAGAAAATATAATTTTATGAATGAATGTTGTATAATGATGATGAATGACTTATAAAAATAGATCTCAATATGATGATAAGGAATATGTACAAGTTAATTGATAAATAAGAATGATGGTTGTCATGAATTAATTAATTGTAATCATAGTATGAAGTGAGTAGATGTGTAGCAGGTTCTGATCTTGGGCAGTGATTATATGCGATTGTTAATAGTTGTACATGATACCATATTGAATTTGATAGCAGGTATGGGTTCTATGGGTTTTCGGTGGCTTTAGGCCTACCCATGCCCTAGGACCATTATATCTCAAAAATGGGATGTGACAAATTTTTTTATGAGGAGGGGAGAATGTGATACCCTAATTTTTGTTATATGTATGTTTCAAGATGTGTCTTAAGTATGTGTAAAATGGTATAATTTTCAAGAATTTATAACATAAAATAACATCATGTTGGTTACCTATTTTGAATGAATGTTACCATTAAATTATAATTTTAAGAACTTATACAGAGGAAAAAGTTATGTTTGTTATCCATTCTGAATGAAACATTATTGAATTCTAAAAATTTCAGACAAAGAGCAAAGTAACGTTTGTTACATATTATGGACGCCCGTTACAATTATCGCATACATATTGTAAATTATGAAAGTTTAAAAGTTAGAATATAAAGACTTTTGCTGATGAGGACGAAGATGAATCTTCGATAACGAGGATGAGCTTTAATGACGAGGGTGAACCTTCAATGATGAGGACGAGCTTCAATTATAAGGCGAAGGAGAAGTTTTGATGGAAAGAACAAGGTTCGATTATGAGGACGAGCTTCGCTAACGAGGATGAAACCTCAATGAATAGATATGCGAGTTGACAAATACAAAGATGAACTCAATATAGGAGAAGTGAGCCAAAGACGAACTCGATACAAGCAAAGCAAGTAAAAAACTCGATATGGGCAAAGTGAATAAGGATCTCGGTATAAGATAGATGAATTGAGAAACTCAACATCAAGGCTACGGATGCATGTATAGATATATGAAGCGAACTAATAGGCTTCATATTGAATGAGTGCAATGTATAGATAATTTAAGTTATTGTTACGAGTTTAAGTTACCAACTACAAGTTGTATGGAATTGCATAACTAAGATTGTACACTACCAATGAAAAGTATGTCAGTTTATTTTATTCATTTTCTCTCTATATAAAGACATCTAAACCATTCTAGAGCCTACCAAAAACACTTGTACTTTCTTCTCAAACATAAAATTTTCATTTCTTTCAAGATTTCTATATCTAAACCAGATTTCTTTCAAGAAATCAAGTGTAACCCTAAGATTCAAGTGATAGATCTTCCTTCCGGCCTTTCTTTAGAAGAGTTCTGACTAGAGCTAGAGTAAATCTATAGGCCAGATGAGCTAAGGAATAGTTAATTCTCATGCAAATTGGTGATTGAACTTTATTGAAAGGATTATAGTAAAGGATGTGAGTTATGAAATATATTAGTACATGGTAACTACCATGAATTATTTTTGTTAAATATGTTCATTGACCTAAATTTCTTTGTGTCTACTATTACTATTATTGTTATTATCATTGTTCATTAAGATTTAAATATTGAAAAGCCATATTGATTCTTTGCTAATAATCTCTTCAATTGAATTTAACATTACTGATAATTGATTGATTGTTAATAAGAGGACATTGGGCTAACCTATTATTACTGTACTCACCAAGCTGTGACCGAACCTTAAACCACAGATGACAAAACGCCTTTACTAATGGAAAAAATTCATTGGACCATGTGCACCAGTGACTCAACTGATAGAGTCTAAATTATCAGGGTTCTACCTAGGAAAGGTCATATACCCTAGGCGTATGCTCTGCACAAGCATATGTATAAAGGCTTATAGGGATGGTAGTGCAGTCCCACCCATGAGTACTCTTCTGATTGTTATTGTTGTTATGTCATTATGTTCTTATCACAGCCCAACTTCTAAGCAGTGACGATCCTAGGACATGGGTAATCATAAGGGTACCGAAAACCTATAGAACCCATACGAACTAACAATCTAAAGGAAATCCGGCATGGTATCGGCTGTAACTACATTATAGCCCCAAGATCACAACTTGCATTTCAATTACACTTTTAATAACAATCTCTTTCCTTCACTACAATTAATTAATAATTAACTTTCCCATCATCATTCTCACCATTCAATTCACATGTCATATCGATTTCATTATTCAATATTGCATTTCTCACTTAATATTACAACACTTATAACATATACATATTAATTACAGTAACACCATATACACACATAGAGCATCTAAGAGATTTTAATTTCATATACAAATAATTAGCAAAATATAAACTATTATATTGTCTTGATAGTCCTAAAGGAATGATGAATGCTTGAGGAATCAACTTGTCAATATCCACTATACTCCTGAAATTACTGTTCAACTTTCATTTGCAAATACTGGTGAGTGGAGGGGGGTGAGTTTAAGTTCAGTGAGTAAAGAACAGAAAAGATTGTACTTGAAATTTATAATATTTACAATTTATACTTAGTTAAAGTATAATTCACTTAATAACTTGTAACAAATAGCATGTGAGCTAATAAAAATTTTATTTAAAGTGGAACATATTAAGCAAGTCTTAGTCAAAGTAGGACCTTGAGTTTCGGATTTGCAATAGGTTACATATAAATGAAATATTTGACTTGTGAATTTTTTTGAGATTCGATTGGATCAAATAAATATAATATTTATTACTTGAAGTTATAGGCTTTTAGAATTCGGAAGATATATTCGTTCTTATATTCATTTATAATGAAATATATATTCGAATTTGTAACACTTAGCATTTAGAAGTGCTAACACTTTAGCAATAAGGGAAACATAAGGTGCATTGATCTCATTGACCATGAGCATAACAACTCAGGGATTTTAATAACACTAGAATCTAACATGTAACTTTCATTATGGTTAGAACATTTATAGATAGTTCTCAATAGAGGTTGTATACATATAAGTGTTTAGAATTGGTTCTTGAGATTTCAACTTCTCCATATATGAGTACATTTTTTTTTGGATTGTGTAAATTTTAGAATGTAGTTAAACTTCATACAGTGTATATCTAATATAAACACATATATATAAGCCTTAAAATTCATTTTTCATATATAAATAGGTTTTATCAAAATCGATAATTAGTACATAATTAATATATAATTTTTTTTTTAATGAGAATACACATACTTGTATATATAATTAAAATCTTAAGTTAATATCAAACATATTATTTAATAGATTATATTTAATGAATCATAAAAATAATAGTATTTATATACAATACATAATTCTTAAAATATTAAAGATTATAAACAATGATTACATGTTAAACAAATATTATAGTTTAAGAAAATACATGCAATTAGATTAAATATCCATTAATCATATTAATAAATAATTTGAACGCAATTGATATCTTATGTCCATTAAGATGTATAACTTAAATGTTTAAAAGTTTAAAACTTAAAGATAATAATTTATACACTATTATACATATATAGAAATATTGAATTAATAAGAAAATCATATGTAATTTAATTTTATATCAATTAAAATCCATTATCAAATAAATCATTTATAATTAGAACATTTAATGCTTTCCATAATATGTAACTTAAACTTTTAGAGAATAAATTTTAAAACTAATAATTCATACACTTATAGAAAATAATATTAAAACTTCAAGTAAATCATATATTTAATTATATGACATCATCAAGAAGACATATCACTAAGTAAATCATATAATTTGAAGCTTTATATATATATCAAAACATTAAACAATATCATATTGCATATATACATAAATCTTGGAATTTACAGAAAATATATACTCAATTCAGTTATAGACTTTAATGAAACACGTGTAAGCTATTTCACCTTTTTGGGTCTCATTGTCAAGTAAAGTAATGGTTTCAAGGATTTTATACACAATTGGATGCGTGGCCATAAACAAATATTCAGACGTTTTTGGATTATCATATAATCAGAGGTAATAGAGATCACTTTATAAATTGGGGTAGAGGCTCTCTTGAGCATACCTGAAGCAGAGGCTCTTAGTATGAGCATGCTCCCATATAGTTGGGGTAGAAGCTTTTATAGCATACCCGAAGCAGAGGTCCACTTGTGAACATGCTCCCATACTATATAATTGGGGTAGAGACACTTTTGACATATCTGAGTTATAGGTTCTTTTAAAAACATGCCCCCATATCATATCACATATATTAGATTACTGTGTGTACACAGTCTGATGTATTACCCACATCAGACGGGGATCTCTATTTCACATTGTTGGGTTCTCATGGTTCAAATAATTTATATGAGATTCAAGGTTCACATATATTTATAGAAGAATCCTCACATTTTGAGGTATAAGGTTACTCAATGTAGCACATGAAACATATTGATGGTACTTATGGTGTTCAAGGCTAAATAGTTTATTAATGGTTGTATTACTGTAAAGAATGACATTAATTCTTATGAAAAAGAATATTAATTGTCATTATTTTCATATATCATTTCTCATATCTTTTGATTCTTTAACATAGTTATGAAAATTCTATATATATATATATATACTTGAAACTTTTATAAGTTTTAAATGAATTTTTCTTTTTCTATTTACGATTATAAAATAGAAATATTTAAATCTTTTATAACATATTTTAGTATGTATGATTCTTGTTTATTTATACAATTAACTTTAAGCTCGAAGCTTAATATAATTATATATATATATATGTGTGTGTGTGTGTGTGTGTGTGTGTGTGTGTGTACATATACTTTATGAAATTTCTAAGAATTTTCATTAATATTGCATTAAGAGTCACATAATATTTATACATATATTCCAATAGGTCTTTAACATTTATGATAAACTTTGGAAACATATATATATATATATATTTATAGTTGTAAAACTGGTAAAATTTTAAAGAGGCAAGAAAGGATAATTTATCATATATATGTCAATATTTAACTATTGGTACTTCATCAAGGAAATTTATATTCCAATACACATATTATAATAAAATTTGAAAAATGAAATAAATTTAATTTATCTTAAAAATTTCAAATTTAATTGAAATATTAAATTATTCACTCACCTGGACTGTAGGTTACCATCATGTCGAATTCACACTTAATCAGTCATCCTCTAAATCCCCTTTCAATATTCTCCTAAAAACATAATATTATTTATCAGATTTAATCATACAATTTATTTATCATATATTTCTAAAATTATCTACCGAAACACCTTCGCCAAAACTATACATAATCTCTTAATAATATACATTTAACTCATCAACAAATCGCAATCAAATGGTCCAACCTGGACCTCCAATATATTAATCCCATATGCCATTTCATCCATTCTTTACTATGTTAATATCTAGAATAATTCAATAAAATCCTTAATTCATCAATTTAATCTTTCTAATAATCTCCAATAATTTTCAATTCTCATTCGATCATTAATCCAACTTAATCAATAATTATATTAATACCTTAATTTTCTCCAATTACTCATCAATAACTTTCAATAATCATCTAATTAATAATATAACTCAATTTAATTACTCAATTATGCTAATTAATTCATTATAAATTATAGACCTAAATTCTCACAAATAAATTCATAATTCGTTATCTAAATACAATTAAAAGTTGAGATTTATACCAAGTGACTCCGTTTAACGAGTTGAAGTTGCTATCCGAAAATGCTCGTTCAGAGGTCACTAGAAAATTTCAACGGTGGCGAAATTGCAATCCAAGGACACCAACGGACTGCTTAAGACTTGAGGAGTCCAAATATATGTGTTACTCTCTCTCACTCACCGAAAAACTACTAGAAAATGCATCGGCAGTCACGGGAGTCGCTAGATTCTGGTAAAAAATAAACGTTGTCAAAAATTAGCAATGAAATACCAAATTAAAGTACAAGAAGATAGGGTTCCAAATATACCAAAATCACCAGAAATTGGAGTTGGAAAGTGACCGGAATAGGACTTGGAAAGTTATTGTCGGCGACTACTTTGGGCGGCGCGTCCGCCGTACTTCGGTGACGGATGGAGATGCTCTTCAGTCGATCGACTAGTCGACTGGTGGTCTTCCTCCTAGTGTAGCACGTGGTGACTGTCGAAAGGTGGCGGTTGGGGCTGGCAGTCCTCTCTCTCTCTCTCTCTCTCTCTCTCTATAGTCTATTTCTCTCTCTACTAGGCTGTACCAATCTACTCCTATCCCAATTCTAATTAACTTACCATACTTTATTTGCTCTCTTTTTTTAAAAATTATTACTATTATTACTATTATCATATATATATATATATATATATATATATATATATATATATATATATTACTCAATTAATTACTATATGAAAAATATAAATTTTTATGTTATCCACAATATTTTTCAAAACTCTTTAATATACAATTTCATAATTAAATAAATAACAATAATTCTAAACTTTATATTTAATTTATAAAATATTTTCTTCAATTAAAAATATTAACTTGACAATATAAATAAAATTTATATTATCTCAAATATCAATATTCAATATAGTCAAATATATATATATATATATATATATATATATATATATATCATTTGCAATTTTTAATATTAAATATAATTAAATCAATATCTTTTCAAATATTAACATATAAAATATGAATAAATTGATATCATTTCGAATATCAATATTACAATATAAATAAATCGGTATATAATCTCAAATATTAATTTATAATAAATATATCAATATCAATATTTTAATATAAACAAATATCGATATTAATATCAATATTCAATATTAATTCATAATTATATATATAACTTCAAATGTCAATTTAAATATAAAGGAAAATATATTTCCATATAAAATTACTATTTTAAAAGAATTAAAAATTGAAATTATTTCATTGTCAAGAATATCCATTTAATAATATACGAGATCGTCCTTCTTAACTTAACTTTAATTCCATATTGCTTGCGTCTCATTCACTAGAATCTTTATAATTCAAGATCAATCTCACATATGTTTCAGTACATACGACTAGTATCAGGTAGGGATATTACAGTTCTGAACCCTTGGTGCTCATTTATTCTAGGCATATATGTATTGTTCATTGACTCCTATTAAATTGATATATGTGTGTGTGTGTGTACAAATTTATTGTTCCTTCAAGAACCTCAGGTATTGATATATTTCATGATTCACTGAGTTGAAGGCTCACTCCTCTTCGTCTGTGATTTTTAGGTGTTAGAGTTGAAGAAGATAGAAACAGAAAGGATAGAGCTTTTTGACTATGTTTCCTCTACAAGAAGTTATTATTAAATGTATATTTCTAAGACTATTTTATTGTAAATGTTATATTTTTTATACAATCTTAGATGCTCTGTAGAATGATAAAAATTATGTATAGTATGATATAATTGAAATGAAATAGAAAATTATGAGTTTCCTTATGAATGTACATGTAGTATTGTGGATTATTACATTTTGATCTAAGTTTTCTTATGATAGTATTGGGTTCTACGGGTGTTTAGTGATATTAAATCTACTCGTACCCTAAAACTGTCACACCATTAGAGTTAGGGTATGACATGTGGTGCAGTCCCGCCTATGCTTCTTGACTATTTTTTCTCCACAAGAAGCTATTATTATTGCATATTTCTAAGACTATTATATTGTAAATGTTATAATTATGATACAATCTTAGATGATTTGTAGAATGAAAAGAATTATAAATAGAATGGTATGATTGTAATGAAATGAAAAATTTTGAATTTCTTATGAATGGTATTAGAAATTGTTATGTTTATGACCTAGGATTTAATGAGATAATTGGGTTCTAAGGATGTTTGGTGGTCTTAAACCCACCTATGCTCTAGGACCGTCACACCATTGGAATCGGGGTATGATAGAGGTGGTATCATAGCATAAGTTTAAAACTATAGAGGATATTGTAGGTTTGATAACCTAGGAATGTGCATGACTAGGAAAACTATAGAGCATAGGATCCTTTATCGTCATTGTTATGTTTTCCTTTGGTATAAATCAATGTATCGCTATGTTATGAGTCTGAGTTTTCTTTGTTCATCTTATCAATAGCAAAATGCCTCCTTGATATGGATGTGGATGAGGATAAGGCCCTCTTGGACTAGTTGCTCCATAAGATGAAAGTTCAGTTGGATGAGCAGGGGAAAATGTGGCTTCTCCCCTTGCATCTCATGTTGATGCAGCTGTCATGGCTAAAAAGTTAGACCAGCTCCAAAGAAATTATGAGATTTTGGATGAGTTTGTGACCCAGCAGAGGCAGCAGCCTATTCCTTCTACTCCTGCTACCCCTGTTGCTCTAGCTGTTCCTCCTATAGTGGCTCCACCTCAGCCACTAGTTATGCCACATGTAGAGGAAGTTTCCTTTGAGAAGTTTTTGAAGCTTAAGCCTCTTGAGTACAAGGGTGATGTAGGCCCTATAGATTTTCTTAAGGAAGTAGAGGATAAAGCGCAGATTTTGAAGGTCTCGAAAAGGAGAGCAGTGGAGTTCGCAGGTCACTTGATGAAAAGTGAAACAAAGGACTGGTTTAAGAGAAGTGTAGCTGGTTTGCTTCAAAATTACGAGGAAATCACTTGGGAGCAATTCAAAGAGAAGGTGATTAATGAGTTCTTACAAGAAAGTGTAAAGGAGACAAAGCCTATGGAGTTTGAGATGCTGGTATAGACCATAGACATGTCTGTATCCAAGTATACGAAGAGTTTAGCAAATTGAGCAAGTTCTATAATACCCCGAATATTCATGCATAAACTTCTATGTGATAATATGTGTAATTATGTATAGCACATAAGCTAAATTTGTTTTATGCTATGATAGAATTGGGTTAGTGGAAAGTGGGTCTCATTCCTCACTAACACCTTATTTTATATATTTGCTTATATCTAGATTCATTCAACCTAGACACTTGCTATCATTTTGCATTTCATCTTCAAAAGCTCACTAAAGCAAGAGATAAAAGCTCTCTTATTTCTTCTTCTTCTTCTTCTTCATTTTTCTTCTTTTTTTCTTCTCTATTAACAAGATTGAATCTCCATTAGAGAAAGAAAGCTCCAAAGGTAATGATCTAAACCATTTCCTTCATTTAGATCTTGTATTATATGTTGTTGATTTGGAATGTCTTCTTCTTCTTCTCTTTTCTTTGATTTACACAAATGGGTTTCTAGAAATGGAATTTCTTTAAGGGAAATGTCATTGATTGATGATTTGTAAACATGAATTGGGGGATGTTGAGTGTATGAAAATGGATTCTCAAAAGAAGATTTCAAACTTTTCCATTTTTGATGATAATGGGTTTGATTTAATGGGTTTGTAGAATCTTTTGTTGACTCTATGTTTTGATTGATGAAAGGAGTTAAAGTATGAGTCCATTGCATGATATAGAAGTTGATTTTATGGATTTAGTCTTAGGTGTGAGGATTTGGGCCTTCTCTCCCCAATCCTTTAAATATTTCACCAGAAATCCAACCCAGGGCATGGTACGGGCAAGGGTACGCCCGTATTGCTGGGCGTACCCTTCATTCTGTATGGCAGCTTAATGGTACGGCAAGAGGTATGCCCATACCTCTGGGCGTACCATTACTTCTGTAAGTCCTCTCCTCCTTAAGGTACGGGTAGAGGTACGCCCGTACCCTTGGGTGTACCCTTTATAGGTGAGATATTTCAACATACTTCTATTTCTATGATTAGTATGCTAGATTGATAGATGTATGAGACTTAGATGAGTTATGATTGGAAGGAATTGAATTGTTGATATTTCTATTTGGATTTTCTATAGATTCTCATAGAGGTTCAAGAAGAGTTAATGATGAAGGTTGTGGTCATCACATTTACTTGCTTTTGAGATTGATAGCTAGTCATTTTGGATTCTTCATTGTTAAGGTGAGTGATAATTATACTATTATGATTGTGTTTTGTACCATGAGGCATAATTGCATAATTTTTCATGAACTACCTAATGTTTATTGATTATTAATAAATATCTTTATTGTGATATCAAGTTCATTGTAACCATGAACCATGAATGAACCAAGACCATGATTATTGTATGACTTATGCATGATAATGACCCATGATTCATGATCTCTTTTGTATAAATATCCATGACCAAGAACCCAAGCAGAAAACCCCAACTCTGATGTGGGGCAAGACATCAGGCATTATGCATAATGTACTCCGTTGGATAGAGTAAAGTATCCAAGCTCTAGCTAGGAAGGGCTATGGTGTCCTAGTCATGAGATCTGATCAATCTTGCACAGAGACGAGTGTATGCTCCATTAAGAAGAGCCTCTACCTCTAATGTTCACGATTGAATATGTTATATGTCTCAGTTCTCGGTAACGCCTAAGTAGCACATACTCATTCTCATGGGTAACGTTAAGACATATGAACCTCTATTCAAGTTATTGCTATTTCTACTAAAGTATGACATGTACATGATGAATGAAACCCATGAAATATTGCTATTGTATGAACCCCATGAACTAATGTTATTGCATGAACTATGAACTTTTCTTGTGAGCCATCCTTGAATCACCAAGACTCACAAGTATGGTACTATAATCATTACTCACTGCTTTATCTCATTAGTGATTCCATTTTTCAGGTAAGCTATAGTTTATCAGTTAAGTTTCCAAGGCATTCTTCTTCTCCAATCCTCGGAAACTTTGGTGATCAATGTAAAGCTCAATTCCTCATTTTGATTATTTTGTATAGATGATGATTCTATTCTTAGATGTTTCATGGTATATGTAATGAATGAATATTCTTTTGGCCTTTAAGGCATTATCTTATGAATGATGTAATATGTAAGAAGACTTAAGATACGATTATTGATGAACATATAAGATATAAATCAAGCATGATATTGATGAATATGGTTAGTATGATTTTCAGGTTTAGATCTTAGGAAACATGCATGTGATGATATGCATGATATTGATATGGATGATAGAATGGCAAGGCTCCTACGGGTTTTCGATGGCCTTATGCCTAGCCATGCCCTAGGATAGTCGCGGCTCGAAAGTCAGGTCATGAAAAGTTCGCTCAAGGCCTTGTGCCTAACGAAGTAGCTAGGATCCAACGCTTTCAAAGAAGATTGATTGCACCCTTGTTCAGGGTACTAGTTGTGAACCCTAAAATTTGCACCGTCTGAACCCTCGGACGTGCATTTAAGCCTCGGAAACTGAAATGAGCAAGAAAGGGTCGAAAAATCCGATGGATCGGCCCGTCTAAACTTGGAGGACCACACAGGCCCTGTGCGGTTCCAAAAGGGGGCTGTGCGGTCCCCTTATGCTGTGCCGTTCGTCTTTCTCCCGTGCGGTCCATAATCCTCCGTGTGCGGTTCCAGAGCTACTGTATGCGGTTTCGGGCTTCAGAACTCTTAATCCCACATCAAAAAAAGACAAAAATTCACCTATTTTCTATTCCTATATAAGCCAACCCCCCCCCCCCCCCCAACCCATTCTACACAACTTAACTCACAAAAAGCTAGCTAAATTGAGCCTAATTGCTTAAAAGCTAGCCCTTTTGTAAAGGCTTGGTTCGAAAAGAGCTGCCTTTTAGTTTAAATCTTTGTTTCTTGTTAGGTGGTCTGTGGGTTCTCTCAAGCCAGTTCGAGGGAGTCCTAAGAGCCGTCCGAGTAGCCATTAGGAGGCTTTGGTTTCGCCGAGTCAAGTCAAGGTGAAATTGCGATCCGATCGCCCGCTCCGTCCATAAGTCTCGAAGCATCGTCATCGAAAGGTATTTATATTCTTCCTTTTTTTTTATTTAT
>CATKHJ010385076.1:0-10592 GCA_949750685.1 Vernicia montana | reverse complement strand
AAAGAATTTGAAATGTGATTATATATGGTGGTGTACAACAGTATTATCTAGTAGCTCCATGGTACATGTTCAAACGTAAATCTGATATGGTATGGTATATGAATATAGATGACTGAACAAAATTAAATAAATTAAATTAGTAAAAAGTATGGGAGATTGGGAGTTAGCCTATGCTTTAAATGAAGTTGAGGATATAAGGTGGTAATATTGGAAGTGTTCTATTTCCATTACAGGTTTGATCTTGGGGAGACGTGAATGTACTGTCGGTATTCCGCCGAAATTACATTGGTATTTCTAAAAGAGTTGGGCTCTACGGATTTTCGGTGGTGTATGCCTACCCATGCTCTAGGACCGTCCATCCTAGAAGTGGGATGTGACAAAACCCATTTGGGTAAATCCAAAAGAAAAAGAAGAGAATGAAAAAGAAACATTCCAAATCATGATCAAACAAAATATAGAAGAAAGATGAAGAAGAAACTTTAGATCTTGAGTTGTTACCTTTTAAATCTTCTTGAGTGTGTGTGGAAACTTGACCAAATTTGAGAGAAAAGAAGGAGGAAAAATGGTTTTGTTTCTTGAGAGCTTTTGAACAAAATGAAAAAGATGATAGATTTGGATGATTGTCTTAAAATGGAATGGATGGCCATGATTAGATCATGGGAAAACAATGGCTAAAAGTGAATGACTTCCATGAGAAGCTTTGCAAAATTTTCTTTTTTAATTTTTTTTTTCAAATGAAAATATGATGATGTTAGTTGTCTAGGTTCAATGAATCTTGAAGTAGACAAAGAAAACAATTATACACATAATGGTGTTAGTGAAAAATGGGACCCACTTTCCACTAACCTATTTCTAACACATTTAAATTTACTTGGGCTCAATTCTTTTTCACCATTTGGAGTACCATGACTGGCCACCCTAAGCATGGGTTAGCCCAACACTTGCTCACATGTTCCATATAATTACACATACTCATGCACAATATTTTCCATTCTGACAGTTCTAGTAAAATAACCATTTTGCCTTTTATGGTATATGCTACCATACTCATTTACCAATACATATATTCATTTATATTTAATTTAATTGAAATCATATCAATATATATACACATGAATGTCATAATCAATACAAAATAAATTCAAATTTTAATTAATCACGATTAACTATTTTGAGGACCACGTTCGGCTCTATCGGTCCAATTACCATTCGATTTTCCTTTTTCTATGCCGTTATGACTATTATTACGAATCACATGAGCATAGGGTATTACACAACACTTTTCTAAAACTAACTGATTTTTTTCCAAAACTGATTGCTAAACTCTCCGATAATTAATTTTGGATCCACCGCCACTGATCGGTAATTTTTCAGACTTCATAATACCCTAAAAATTAATCTGAAAGCTCTGAAAACCCTAAAAATTGACCCAAAAACCCCTACGTGGGTCCATAAGGCATCCTTATGATCGCCGCGAGGGATGGCTACGAATGTGCCAAACTTATCGCAGCCACCGCAGCCAGTCTGGTGCGTCCGCGCTGGCCCGCTGACTCGCGTCGTACTGACACGTCTGCCAGATGAACTGGCGAATCCACCGGCGTCTTTGAAGGCTATTCGCATGAAATTTCATTTCTGCCCTTGTTTCAGCCTACTTTTTAAGCCCTTTTCGATCTTTTCACCCATTTTCATTTCTTATAAATGCCCCTTCTATTTCTCATTTCAAAACACACTAAGAGTTAGTATTGAATTTTCTACTACTCTCTCTCTCTCTCTCTCTAATTAATTAAACTCTCTTCGATTTTAATTAATTAATTTTAATTTAATCTTCACTCAATTCAATGAATTAATCATTTTAATTAATCACTTTAATTAATTAATCATTTTAATTAATTAAAAATTGTAATCAATCCTTTTAAATTAACCTCTCTCAAGTTAATTTAATCTAATCTAACTCTCCGAAACGGAACTCTAATCCGATAAAATCATCCACGCATCACATATTCCTAAAAAGAAGGTATAATCTCTTACCCTCACTCAACCCCCAAACCAAATCAATCCAACTAAACTGATCAACCCTTAAACCCTTTCACCTCACCGTGGGTTTTGATCCCCATCTAATGGGGTATGTAGGCACGCTTGGAATCTAAATCCAAATCTCAATTAATCCTCTTCCCCTTTTAATTTGTGCTCTCTTGTAAATTTTAATTATTGCAATTAGTTAATTATTATTAAGGAACGATGTTGTGGTTCTCCTAGAATCCATAAAAACTAGAGAGAACACTCTCCTTATCTTATAAATGCTTTCAATTACTTGCTCTTTACTTTTTCCATGCACTCATAATTATGCCATGATCATGCATTATAATCGTCATTAATACTTGTCATCCATGAAATCAATTTTTAAAGTCAAATCAAACTTAAGAGCCAAATCGAGATTATTTAAAACCAAAAACTTAGTCCCCGAGCTTAACTTGGTTCGAAGACTAGTGGCTTTATCCTTGGGTAAATTAATCAAGAATTAATGAATTGGAGTCTAATTGGATTTTTCCTTAATTTTTCCATTTAAATAAATTAGGATGGCGACTCCCGAATTCTTTCAAAAATCAAATCAATTTTCTAAGGCGATAGCCGCTTTCAATCATGAGCACCGAAACTCGTACCTAAACTCCACTAAAAAATCGCTCGCATTTCCTTAAGGTATTTTTTCCGAGCGAAGGGAGGGTCATTCAGGCGAGGCCTCACAAGTACCCATCACACTAAGGCAATGATATACCTAACCACATGTGAAGAAAGGAGTCTCGTGTGGGTCCAACAATAAAAACTGCATGTTACACCTTTGAAAAGATCAAAGGATTCGTCGAGGGATGGATTCTTTCGCTATCGGCGAATAGACCCAATGAGGGTTACCCACTCAATGCTACAATTGCTATCCATTGTTTTTCTAAAAAAAAAAAATTTTTTTGGGGCAAGGAGCCTATGCAAGTGATGCATGAAGAAGCTATAATTATATTAGAAAGCCAAACTATAATTTTCATCATTTTTTTGACACAACCAATTAGTAGTCCTCTTATTTTATTTTTTAAAAAAGGAGGTGGTCCCTAGTGGAGTCATTAACTGTGACGCCTCGCTCGAGCATCGGTCTAGTCCACTAAGAATCGGAATGCTCATTTGGGTTTAGTCTCATGATTGAAGCGGTTATCGCTTTATTTGACAAATTAGCTCTTTAAATTGAAAAATGATTTTGGGAGTCGCCACCTTAATTTATTTTTAATTGAAAAAATATAAGGTAAAAACCCATTGATTGACTTCATTTAATTTGCCTTTTAGAAAATGCACTAGTTTTTGAAACCAAAGAGGATTCGGGGACTAGGTTTTTGGTTTATTTTGAAGATGAATGGTTTGCCTTAATGATATAAGAATTGCTTGATGAAAATGATTTCATGAACAAATTAACAATGGAATGACAACTATAAAAAAAATGAAATGACAATTATAAAAATAAATAATAAATCATAAACATGTAAATAAAAAGGCATAGAAACAAATTGATAAAATAATTAAAATTACAATAAAAATAAAGAAATATGGGATATCTCCTATAGCCTTTATGGGTACTAGGAAGATTTCCCCAAAATAAGAAAGTGATAAGAAAGAGAAGTTGTTTGTTTTATTTTAGATTTGCCACTTTTAACAAGTGTGTCTGCGTAATTTTTTGAATGGAAATCAAAATCCACGCAGTTTTTCTATTTTGTAATGAAGGGTTTGTTTAATTTATCTTTGATTTTATCATGTTTTGATAATTTTGTAAAGAAGGTGTTTTACCTTAAAGAAAGGGAAAGGTGCTTTACCATAAAGAAAGGGAAGGGTGCGGTGGGGAGGCTTGTTTATATAAGGTAAGGAGTGGAGGAGGAAGGCTCAAATTTCTAATGTGGGATTAGAATACAAAACAAAAGGGAAAAAAGAAAGGTTAAGTTTCCAATGTGGGATTAAAATGCACAAAAAAGAGGAAATTGCTGGAGCAGCCCAAAAGCTATTCCAGAAGACTGTTTATTTTTAAGCCGATTTTGGCCCTTTTTGGTTCCTCGGAGTTCCGTTCTTGCTCGTTTTCGATCACGAATGTCCCGAGGGCTTTTCAAGGGTTGCAAAAGTCCGTCCAATTGCCAAATATTATTTAAGGTGTAAAATTACGTGTTCACACTTACAAACATTACTCTCACATAATCACATACTTCAATGAAAAAATTAATAATTTAGATACCCAACAAAATTGCATTATGAATAACTTTATCTCAAAAATAATTCCTTAGTTACTACTACAAACAAAAGTAGAAAAACAACGTAATTAATTTTTTTTATTCATATATATATTTGAGTTTATAAGTTGTACTTGGATTTTGATGCGAATACAAACATTGGTGATGCCAGCACCTGGTTACTCAACAAGCCGCAACTAAAAGAACTACATACTCATATTTTGAACTGCCATTTAATGTAAAAGCAGACATGGGGTTCATGCCTACTCCTAGTTGCTACACAATTCAAAACATTGGAGTATATTTTCATTTTTCTCTTTTTCATTTTTTTTTTATCTACCCTCTTTACTTAAACTTTGTTTAGGACTAGTTTCCAAAGAAAAATCATGAATTAAGAATTTAATACAAGCAACTAAGTTAGGTACCAAATTGATTAAATTCTTCAAAGAAATATGCAACTAAGCAAACTAATGCTTAAAGATTCAACCACAATCTCATGAGATATTGCCAAACTAATGATTCAATCATCAAGCAAAAGTAATCTATAAATTGCTTGAACTATAAATTGGCCATATTATTCCAAGTCTCCCCCCTACACTAAACCAACACATTGTTCGCAATGTAAAAACAAAAAATAAAATAACTATTAAAGAACAGAAGAGGACAAAAGAGGAAAGATACTCTCCTATGGCAGGATGATATGAATTCAAATTGAAGTGCACAGGCAAGTTGCTTGCAAACAAGTTGGAGTGGATGATAACTAATATTGCTGAAACAAGCCAAAACAAACAAAATAACAAGTGCTAACGAATAGTTAGTGAACATATAAAGACATAACTAAATAACTAAAATAAAAAAAATAAAGTAAAAATAGAACATAAACCCCTTTTCAGCTTACCGGTGGAGGATAAAATCCTACAAATTCAAAGTAAGATTGTAGCTGTTTATTTAAATAAGCAATGTAAGCATCCAATTTGTCTTCATATGCATGAAACTTTACATCCAAATGATCCACCTGTTCTGTCAAATCATCCAGTTTGGACAAAACTTGGTTCATTTCAGAATTGTCAGGAATTTGTGCACCTGTGCCATCAACACTCCTAGAAGAACTAGTAGGGGCGTAAATATGAATAGAAGGTGGTTGTTGAACTGTATTAGCACTAATAAAAATATAGGAGGCACCTTGTTTGTTTTTCCATCATTTTCATATTGTGTAAAGTTTTCATATCAAGTATATCCTTACTAGATAGTTGCTTCAAAGTAGTAGAAGGGGAATCAAATATTTTTAAATATTCAACAATTTGGGTAATAAAAGTGCCTATTACAATAGCACCTAATTTACTCTTAGTTACTAAAACTAAATGCAAACCCAACCAATACCAAAATTAATTTGTTTCTTTTTTGTCACACACCAGAGGAAAAATAATTCATGTTTAGAGACCACCCCATTGCTATGTTCCCTTCCACAAAGAGTATAAGAAAAGAATTGATGAAGATATCGAAAAACAAGGTTAACAATAGTGATAGATTTAGACTGACTGGGGTTATACAAAGCATTATAATTTGTAATTTCATGCCGAAAATCAGTCGCAAAAAATTCAGAATCATAGTTCATTAACCCATACCCCTCAAATTCAAATCCAAAGATTTTGTTAAGTACATTAAGCTATGCTTGGAACAAATCAACTAAGGTTGTAGAATTCATTTGCAAATGAATTCTCATGTTTGGAAGGTTATAACTTATAAAGTAGAATTCAATTGAATTCCATCTGATTGTTTTTGGAACAAATCTAGAATTGGATATTCATTCACCTAACTTGTTTCCTAGATTAACCTTATAAAAACTCAAAGAAAAATATATAAATAAGATCGATTATCCAATTCTAGATAATCAATTCACCACCAAGCCAATGTCAGCTTAAAATTTATTGTTGGGTTTGAGCTAAAAAAGAAAAAAAAAAAACTAACCTTGTTGTCTTAAAAGTTCTTGATCAGAAGAAAGCTATGTTGGATTTCTTTGTTTGATAGACTTGTTGGAATTAGCTGCTCTAGAAAAGTGGAAAGGAAAGAAGATGAGAGTAGGAAAAAAAAAATAGAAGCAGTAGAGAGTGAAAGAGTTGTATCGTGTTTGTGAAATGAGAAGGAGAAGGAAGAGAAAAAAATAAAGTTAAGTTGTAAGGGTATTTTAGTCAATAAAATTTACTTGTGTCAATTTGTGGAATTTATTTGCAAATTCCACCTATTTTGTTAGAATTTGATTTTAGTTATAACCAATTATATAGAATTGAATTCTCAAAATTATAATGGGTTTTTCATTCATTCCAAATATAAAAATTTGGAATTGCAAATGAATTCCACAAAATTTTATGGAATTCATTCATTCCAAACAAAACCTAAGAGAAACTTGGTAATTTTGCCCAAATAATATAAAACATAAACTACCAAAGACATTTACATCTGTGCTAGAAGTGTCCATGTGCAAAGAACTAAGAAATTCAATTGTTAGTTCCTTAAAACTAGGTATCCTAAGTGAAATAAATTTGTCTAGAGAAAGGATTTTCAAAACTTTTTCAGTTTCATCCAACAAACCTAACTTTTTAAGAGTTGAGAAATATGGGAACTTGTTTAGGAGGAACGGTCGCAGAGATAATTGATGGTATCACTCCTAATGTTTGGGATTAGATAAATGGGGCTTAAGTATTTTGGTTACTTGGTGATTGGAGCGAACTATTGGATATGTCAATGATGTCTTGGTTGGCGACAGTGTGCTTGGGTTATTGGAGGTATGGCGTCGACGTTTGGTGAGTACAAGCTTCGCTCATCAACTGCGGGTTTCCATGGTTGCTACGTTCTCAAAAGAAAAAAAAAATAAATTAGGGTTTAAATAAGAAAGAACGAAAAGTTTAGAATGGAGAAGTAGGATATATATATACAATTTTTTTTTTGAGTTGGACTTTTCACATGGGCATGTGAATTGTTGAAAAAAAGATACAGTAACCAACAACATTGACATGCCCTGCAGACATGAGCATGTGCGAATTTTTCATCATTCATATTTTTTTTAATCTTTACTGTAAAAACTTTAAAAAAAATGAAACTGAAAATCAAATTCAAAATAATAAAAAATGAATAAACTGCAATAAAAAATAAATAAATAAATAAAGTGAAACAAATAATTATAAAATTAAAATTAAAGAGTGGGTTGCCTCTCAAAAGCGCTCTTTTTAAGTCACTAGCTTGACTAGTCTTCTTTTCTGTCAAGGACTTTGTATGGGAAGACTTGATTTGTAGTGAATAGAGTATTCCCCATCAATATAATGCTTCAACCTCTGTCCATTCACCTTAAATAAACCTTTCTCATCATGGTGTAATTCAACAGCTCTATGGGGAAATACCTTAGCCACGACAAATGGTCCACTCCACCTAGTCTTAAGCTTCCCCAGAAAAAGATGTAAACGAGAATTAAAAAGAAGAACTTTATCTCCTTCCTTAAATTCAAGGGCAAACAGAGGGGAGGCTTACCTGGGCTTTTATATAGGCTAAAGCCTCGTAGGATCTGTCTAGCCTAATTTTTTATGGCCTTGATATCAACATTCTTATGCTTCATACGGTACCTAAAGCCCAAAGAAAAAACCATGACTTATACAAGGTACAAACAAACATGGAAGAAAAATAAACACACACACACACACACACATATATATATATATATGAAACAGCTAAAGAAACTCACTGTCTCGAACTCCTAGAAGGGTTGCATCCGCCCTTGCTCCTAGCCCACCCCCTATCTAAATTCTACGTCTGCCCTTACTTAAATTCCTTCTTCATAATATGAGAATCATGCCATGCTTTGGTTCTTTCTTAGTAAATCCAGGCATTCTCATATGCTTGATTTTGCCACTCATTCATCTCATTCAACTGAAAATTTCTTTTATTACCTGTAGCTTGCAAATCAAAATTCAAAAATTTGATAGTCTAATAAGCCTTATGTTCTAATTCAACAAGTAAATGATAAGCTTTACCAAAAACTAACCAATATGGAGACATACAAATTGGAGTTTTGAATGCAATGCGATAAGCCCAAAGCGCGTCATCTAACTTAAGTGACCAATCTTTCCTAGACAAACTAACTTTCTTTTCCAAAATCTGTTTTAATTCCCTATTAGAAACTTCTACTTGTCCACTGGTTTGAGGGTGATGTTGCGCTAAATCTGCAAGTTCACAGATCTTTAACAAGTAATATAGTGAATGAGTAGAGTGTCGATCCCATGAGGAAGGGTTGACAAGTATCAAAATTATGAATTACTTTATTATTTAGAAAATTGATAGATTTGAAAAACAAATAAATTAAAATAGATATGATAAAACTGAAAAAAATTCAATATATGTAAAAGGCCTAAGATTTAGATTTTATCAATTGACTACCTATGATTTCTCTATATTTTCTAGATTGGTATTAACTTATTAGAATTAATGATTAGATCTCCTTAAATTTGATGATGTTTTCTCTCAAGATACAATACATGTATTCATGTTAACCTCATGTTCAAGCAATTAATACAAACCTATTAAGTCTCATGGAAATCCTTTTTAACAATTACAAAGAAGTGTTCTTATCTCTAAGTAACATATACCCTAGGTTTAATATCTCAATGAACTAATATTATGCTTCCACTCTCGTTACTTTACATAATACCTTAAACATGTAAACAATAGCCAGTTATTCACAAGCATTAAGATATGAGATAAAAAATTAATTCTAATAATTAATTCCAAATCAATCAAACATAGATAATCATAGGCAATTCAAAGGATTACATCTAAATCCTAGAAAAAGAAATTAGTTACTCATATTGAAAGAAATAATAATTAAATCAACAATTAATCTAATAGAAAACATAATCAACAACTATTATTTGAATTGAAGAGTAAAGGTTTAGGAAAAACTCTAGAACAATTGAAGAGAAGGAAACTTCAAGCCTTGATGAGTCTTCAATCTTTACTTTCCTCCCTTGCAAAATCTTCTAAGAAAAACTAATGAAAACCTCTAGAGAAGCTTACAAAGAATTTTGGGTAGAAAGTTTGATACATAACTCAAAGAAATCTAATCTATATATAAACACCCAAAACTTGGTTTTAGAAGTTCTTAGAATCTTAGGGAATTTTAAGTACAAAAATTTCCTTCAAGTTGTGTGAAAACATGTTGAATTTTTGCGGAACAAAACAAAAATGGTAAAACTAATAGATGGTGCATGACCATGCACTTTTTCTTCACTCTTTGGCGTCGAAGATAATTCTAGGCAGCCCTAAAAATATATGCACGACCGTGCATACCTATCTTGCATGACCATGCAGCCTTAAAAAGCCACTTTCACACTCTTTTCGATCTGTCTCTGCTTCCAACATCTTTCGCATGACTTTTGAACTTTCGATTTACTTGAAATTGCATAAAAATCTTCCAAAAAACCTAAGAAAAATTGAAAAAAACTATAAAAATAAAAGGTTAACAAAAAAAAATAAAACATTAGATGGATTAATATTAACAAATACTTTTTTTATTACTATCATATTTCAAGCTCATCAAATTCCCCCAAACTTAAGTGTTTGCTTGTCCTCAAGCAAAATATCAATTAAACACAATAAGAAATTTTAATCTTTTCATGCTTATGTTGAATAAATTTTCAAAAGTTTCAAGAAATCAACATTTACAAACAATATATCAATAGCATTACAAATCAAACTTCTATCTCAAGTTCAAAACAAACATCATCTTAATCATGCCTTGAATAACTATGCATTAAATCAATCACAAAAAAATTATTGCACTTCAAATATACATATACACACTTAATATCTTTAAATGCCTCTATCAAAAGATATTAAATATAATTATAAATTTCATAGACATGTTTATGCAAACAATCTCTACTAATGGAATTCACAAATCAAGAGAGATCAATAGGTCTTTGTTAGGCTTGTAATGGAGTCAACAAAAGGTAATAGGCTAAATAAAGAATAGACTAAATGAACAAAAAGTAAAATAATTATTGTCAAGTCAAAGAAAAATTTCAAAGCTTTCATTCTGTCACGACCCGCCTTACGAGCCACGACTGTCCTAGAGCATGGGTAACCATAAGGCCACCGAAAACCCATAGAACCCAATACTATAACTAAACATGCATATACGATTCCCATATCAGAACCCCAAACACATTACTATAACAATCCACATTATCCATTCATCAAAGGAATTCCATTAATACAATAAAGTAATATGTTATATATTACAATCCCAATGAATATACAATATCTAATCATCAAATACAATATCACAATGAC
>CATKHJ010385025.1:0-32871 GCA_949750685.1 Vernicia montana | reverse complement strand
CCGCTCCGTCCATACGTCCCCAAGTCTCGACATCAAAAGGTATTTATTTGCTTTCTTTTTCATTTATTTATTTTTTTTAAAGTTGGTTTTGCTTCTTTGTTGTTTTGTTTGATTTTGCTTTTTTTTAGCTTAGTTTCTTTTATTGCTTTGTTGTTTTCTTCCCCTATTCTTTGTATGTTCCCCTATTCTTTTATTTCCCTTTCTTTTAGTTCTTTTATTCTAGCTTAGTTATTGCTTTCCCTTTTTCCTTAATATGATCCCCATCTCTTCAATCATTTTCTTTTAATCGCTTTAAAAGGCATGTTAATTAGAAACTGAATTAATTAACTTGTTCTGATCCTCTTTTGTTTGTTAATTAAAACTGACCTAATTAACAACTTGGTAATCATTCTATTTGATTAAAATCAATCAATCAACCTTTAATCAATAAACTGAAACATGATAAAAGGTTCAGACTAAAACAAATTTCCTTCGCAAGAAGGCGAACTACGTGGATTTTGATTCCTATTCGAAGAGATACATAAGCATGCTTGTCTGAAAAACATCAAATCCAATTAAAACAGACTTTCTCCCTCTTTCATTTTTTTTTAATGTAATTTTGTGCTTTCTTTCATTTATTCTTGTTATTGGATTAATTTTGGGGAATGTGTTGCTTTCTTAGAATCTCATAAGGGCTAGAGAAAGTATTCCTTATTTTGGTTTACTTTGTAAATTTAAGATTTTTATTTACTTTCTGTATTTAATTTCTTTATTGCTTTCTGTTTCTTTATTACTTTATTTCATTTTAATTCATTCATAATTGTTCATACATTATTATTGTTCATGAAAATCCATTTTAAGTCATGGTGTATTAAACTTGCCAAATAAATTAAAAATAAACCGAAAACCTAGTCTCCAAATTCTTTTTGGTAATCGAGGCTAGTGCATTTTTTCTATTTAGACAATAATTGGAGTTAATCAATTGGATTTTTCCCTTAACTTTTTCCAATTAAAAAATAAATTAAGGTAGCGACTCCCAAACGCTTTTCAAAAATCAACCAATCCGAACCTGAGGGTTCCATCGTGAGACTAAACCCGAATGAACATTTCGATCCACTCTAGCGGATCGAACCGGTGCTCGGGCGAGACCTCACAACACCCCTAAAAAATTTGTTCCATTCTTCCCAAACAAGGGTACAAGGGTACCCTTCCATTATTTACCCTCCATTCCCTTTCCCTACACTTCATCCAAACAAGATGTTAAAGACCATCGTTATTAAAAAATCTAAAGCCATTGGAACAAAGAAGAATGAAGAAGAAGAAGAAGCAAA
Organism: Vernicia montana; assembly: GCA_949750685.1. Taxonomy (NCBI): domain Eukaryota; kingdom Viridiplantae; phylum Streptophyta; class Magnoliopsida; order Malpighiales; family Euphorbiaceae; genus Vernicia; species Vernicia montana. The sequence goes on along the minus strand of CATKHJ010385025.1, from coordinate 31,561 downwards.
ACGATGCGTTTTGATTTAATTGCTTTAATTTGTAGGTAAGGTCGAAAGGGTGAGTTTTGGGAGCAAATGGTGCGTGTATGACGTGGAGCTTACGTGTATAAACAAATTAAGCTTCGGTTGCTATCTCGGACCAATTTTACCGGATTCTATTTTTTTTTTTCGCCAAAGAAATTCCAATTTTCATAAAGAAACAAAGTTTAAATACAACAGATTTGTAAGCTTAGGAGGCTTAAGAACCACCCAAGTAGGGGGCAAAGAACCTTTTAACATGGCATCAACTATCCAATTTACAGCAATATTAACTTGTCTTGGAACCCATACAAATTGAGCTAATTCAAAAATATTTTTAAGCTTCTTTACAAGTTACAACAGATAAGCTAGCTCTAATCTCCCATGGCCAATCCTCATTGTCATTGTTACAAAACTGTATTAAAGATTAGCAATCCACTTAAAAAATGCATCGAGAGAAGCCATTTGATATGCATGTTATGAATTGTAATAAAAAAAAGGTGAAGGTCAGTATGCCTCTGTGCATAGCAGAATTTGAAATTTTTTTGAAAATTGTGTAGAGCTCATTTTGAACTAAATTTTGGATATGTTATACCCTTACATGTCTAGTTTAATATGAAGGAAGAATCAAGTCAATTGGATTAACATAACATGACTTATGGCAGGAAAAATGTTGCAAGGTCAGAGTAGATTGTTGGAACGTATGCATGAAGCATAATGCTTTGATGTGATCAATTGTGATTGAATGAATTTTGTTTATGTGCATTGTTAATTGTAGTTACTGGAAGTGAACAAGGAGAATAAGATGAATATAATGATAGTGAGGAACGCTACTGCTTAATGTAAGGATTGAAGTTAGTACATAAAAACTTTTAAATAGAGGTGAGTATTGAATATACTATTATTATTGTGTCTTGATTTCATGAGCTATTTTATTGAATAAACTACCTTGATTTAGGTATTCTCGTTTGACAAAGAACCATATTTATTCATGAAATATGAAATCTTTCCTTATCAAATTGTTATAAAAGTTCATTGAATTATATACTAGTTTATTGAAGTTCAGATGATGAAATCCTTCCATGAGTCTATTAAAGTTTTATGTAAAATGTCTATCGTAGTCCTTTTTAATTGTTTCTTGAAATCCTACAAGTGTTCATTGAAATCTGAAATCCAAACTCTTGTTCATCAATTACTTGATAATTTTTCATTGAAATTCCACCTGAAATGTACATTGGAGTCTATTGAAGTCCCATATGAAAATGTCCATTGAGATCTTCCTACAAGGTTCTTCAAAAACCTAATTGAATCCTTTTTTGAATCTGTAAGTGTTCATTAGAGTTCATGTGATGATTTGCTTGAAATTTTATGTATGCTTTTCCTTATTTGTTCATCCAATCCATATAAGAATCATAGTACTTTATACATATTCATTGAAGCTTATCTGATAAAGTTCTTTGAAATTGTGAATACATTTCCTTGAAATGTGTATAGAAGAAATTAATGCATCTTAATGAAGTGAGTTAATATTTTTTAAAAAATTTTGATGGAGGTTGGTCCATTAGTGATCGTTCCTAATTTATTTACAAGTTATTACAGTTAAATGAGATAAATGAAATTATGAGTTTTAAAGCAAAAATCCCTGACTGATATGGGTAATACATTAGACCATGTGCACATGGTAAAACCCACAGATAGGGTGTACGTATCCGGACCTTAACTAGGAGAGATTTGAGGTCCTAGCCATGAGGTCTGACCCATCTTATGCTTTATGTGATTGAAGATTGTAGAGGAAGCATGCTTAGGAAGCCTCCGCTCCTATTAAAGATTGAAGATTGTAGGGAAGCAATCCATTTCCAATTATACTGATTTCTGCTAAATAAATTATCAAATTAATTTCTTATAAATGAGTTTGAAAGCTTCTTGAATTATAAATTATTGCTTCTAAAATGTTATGAGTTTCTTGTTATATATTTACGTAAATTGATCCATTGTTCCAATTGTTTATCGTTTCATTGTTTCATATGTCTTTCTTGAATCTCAATAGAAGTTTATTGCCTCCGATTAATAAAAGTATATGAATGTAAACCATAATCATTATTTTAAGCTAACCTTGAGTTCCTAGCCACACAATGTATGGCAGTATAATCTTTTCTCACTAAGTATATCTCATTAGTTGTTGTCTATTTTTTTTTACAGGACTATAGTAAATTGACAAGTGGAATCCTCAAGTCTTATTCCTCCTTTAAGGCTTGCAGTTCAACAAATGTAATTTTGCTATTTTGGTATACTATGTACATATGTGTATATTTAAACTCTTAGATGCTCCATATGTGTTATTGTAATGCTTAAGTATTATATGTATAAAATGGATTGTAAGTTGATGGTAGATATATGGGATATGTGAATATTGGTAATAATGAATATAAGTTATGATGTTGATATACGTATATGTTAATGGTGTTAGAAGTAGATGTAAACATGGTAGTGTCTATATGCATACAAGAAAGACATTGAGAGAATTTGTATTGGCATATGAAGTTGAGGGTATAAGGTGGATTATTAGAAGTGTTGTTGTTTATTTGCAAGTTGAGCGTCTTGGAGTATGAGATATGTATAGTCGGCACTTTGCCGGATTTATGTTAGATTGTAGTGTAGTTGGATTCTACGGATTTTTGGTGGCTTTAAATTTACCCATGTCCTAGGACTATCACGGCTCAGAAGTTGGGTCGTGACACATGTTCACATTATGAAGAGATGTAAACAAGCAACAGAGGCAGGACCCTACCCTACTTAGGCCAAGAGACACATAGCAAACTAAAATTATCACAATGATGATCACAACAAGTGAAATTGAAATTTCTATAGAGAGAAATTAAAGTCTTTGAAAGGGTACCAAATAACAAGATTTTAGGTAATCGTAGCACAATCAATAGCAAGACTTGTTGCAAATTAAGAACTCATAACTAATAAATTGTCCTTCTAGAACAAAATTAATGAACAACTTGGAACATAAAGAAACATTCACGAAATCACAAAGTTTAAAAAAGTTCAAATCACTTATGCTGCTCATTCAACTTATCTAGTTGAGCCTCCTTCTCTTGTAGTAGATTCCTACATTCCTCATGCACAACCTTCTTTTCTTTCAAATTCATCTTGGACGCCTCAAGTTGAGAGTCTTTCTCTTCCAAAAGATTCTTATATTCCTCGAGCTTACGGTCCTTCTCTTCAAGCTTCTTCATATATCTTTCAAGCAAAACATCATGCATCCACCTCAAATAATTTAAATATAAGCAAGAACAAACATAAACTAGAGAAATCCAAACATACCACTTTCGGTTTCTTAGGAGTTTTTTCCTTTTAAGCTGCTTCTGCTTGAGTCTACTTCTGCAAGTCCTGCAGGAAAATAAATTTAATACATCTTAGCCAATGGATCTCTTTCATTTATTGAATACAAAATCAACAAAGAAAGAAAAAGGTTAAAATAAAATAAAACCAAACCTAACACCTCTTTATCTCCGCATCCTTCTCATTCAGGAGGTTCTTAAATTCCTTAAACTGTGCGTCTTTCTCAAGGACGGATCTAGAAAAAAAAATTCATGGGGGCAAATTCTTAATACAAATACCTACAAATCATACAAATACCATCAAATATCATATATGATTATGTATTGATAAAATAAAAATGCTAAATCTAAAAAAATATAAATTCAAGTTATCTCTTTATGTTAAGCCCTTCTCTTTTTGTCATCAATTGATAATATAGCATATATGATCATGGAAGAATGAATTAAATAATAAAAACCATCAATTAAATAATAACAAATAATAATCATGTGAAAAGAAATTAAAAAATTTAAAACCCATATAACATTACAAATTATTCAATATTTAGCATATAAATAAATAAAAATAGATACAATAAAAATAAAAAAAAAATAAAATTGAGACTTATCTAATTGCTATTTTTAAACTTATGATCCAAAACTTGTAAGATTTTAATATAGCTTGAAAAAAAAATGAAGAAGAAAAAGATTGAAGATGAAGAGAAAGTGAATGTAAGAGTGAAAAAAGAAAAAAAGAGATCCTCATGGTCAGTTTTCCCATAAGTAAGAAGTGAGAACCAAAGCTTTCTAAAGAAGTTTTTTTAATAGCATAAATGAAATTATGTCTACATCATTTTTTTTAAAACATCAAATTCTTTTTTTTTAATAATAAATACAAAATGATACAAAATGGTTCAAATTTATGTCCCTTACATATTTATCAATGCTTCCTTCAAGTGGAGGCCTTTTTTTTTGGGTTGTGGGGTCTTTTTTTTTTTTTTTTTTTTTTGCAAATTTAAAAACATATAATAACTAGTATTATTTTTTAGGCTGTGGGGTCAAGTGCCCCCACAGGCCCCATGGTGTACTAGTATTATTTTTTAGGTAATTAGAAAAAATAATTAAATATATTTAAGAGTACGTTTGATAAGTCGCAATATGATGTAATGTAATATAATTATTATACTAAAAAAATATTTGATTACATTACACTATGGTCTATCACATATAAAAAATATATATTCTAAAAAATAAATTTTTTGAAAGTAAATTTCTTGAAAAAAAACTTCACTAGAATTAATTTCTCAAAAAATATGAACGAGCTAGTTAATTGGGTTAAACTTTAAGGACAAAATAATAATTTGCCCTTTCACCTTTGAAGATTGAAAAAGCATAGTCTTTCTTCTTCTTCTTTTTCTTCAGGTTTCATGGAAGGAAAGATTTTTTTTATAGAGCGTGATCAAATTTGTGTGTTGAAATTTTTATCTTTATTGTTTGAATTTCTGCCCTTTTCCTTTTATAGTGAAAAAAAAAAAAAAAAAAAAGAAGAAGAAGAAGCCATGTGTGACTCAATTTCAGTTGCCTAATTAGGGTAACTACATCAAACATGCAGTTTATATTATTGGATATGGAAGTGATGTGACACGTGGCAGTTCTGTGGGTCTTCTAAAAAAAAAAGGAATGTTGATATTATAAGAGCTTAAAGCCCAAAATAGTATATATATTTACCATAAATACAAGACCAGTCCAGATAAAGAGAATACAATTACTCATCAATGAGTTTGTCATCCTGGGCTTGAAGCCCAAATAAACACAGACCATAAAGTCTGTTAATTGCCTAGCCCAAAGGAATGGCAGCTGATCGGGTATGGGGCGAGTTTTGTAAAACCTGACCCGCTTAAAAAATAAATTAAGCGGGGCGGGGCGGGTCGTGAGATGGGACGGGGCAAGGCGGATATACCTATTTATATTTATTTTATTTTATTTTATTTTCTCATATATATATATATATATATTCATTTATATTTTTTTTACATATTCATACAATATAATTTATATTTCACATAAAAAATCAATTATAAATTTTTAAGAAAAAAATAAATATATATAATATTTAAATATATATATATAATATATATAATCGGGTCGGGTTATACATTACCTGAACCTGATTCGAGTATAAATTAAAAAACTTGCCTCGCCCCATTTACTAAACAGGTCGGGTCGGATCGGATAAAATTGTCATCCCTACTAGCCCAAAGGCCTACAAAGCAATAAAAATTACATACATGCCCCTGAACCCTAACCCTATCAGTATCATCTTTCTTTCTCTTCAACGATGTCGCCGTTTGTGGCTGGGAAAGAAATTGGGCCCCTATAGAGATTAGGGGCCATGCAATTGGACCAATCCATAAACTCTTGCACTGTCGAAGTTTTAAGTATGCCCATAGATTGAACAATCCATATTCGGGCCAACACTCACAGAGAACGACTGTCTGAGGCTAGATCGGCATACCCAGACTAGGAAAGTTTTCCTATTAGTCGGAATGAATCTTTGAAAATGATGAACCACAACTGAACAAAGAGCTCCATCACCGACCTCAATATCCACTTCCCTCTCCCCCCATCCATCAACCAAAGATCAATGACTGAAGTAGGAGAGCCGGACAAAGTCAGACTTGGACCACGCAAGATCAATGCCGGAGTAGCAGATTATATCAAAATCAACAAAAAAACTTGAAGAACCCATACAAGATGGGAAGCCAACTCCTACCAAAATAGGCCCAAATCAATTTATTTTTGCATAAAACTAAAACTAAAAACAAAAAAAAAAAAAACATAAATAAAGAAGAGAAAGAGGTTATTCTCATATGGCCGGAGTCACCTGGAGATTCCCCCACCAGCAAACCTTTTTGAGAAGGCAGAGATAAGTAGAGAGAGAAAACAGAACTAGTTTAGTATTTAAGAATTTTTTTTTGTACCCTCGGCAAAGTAATAATTATTACCCCCTCAAGGTTACGATTTTACTCCCTAAGCACTAATAATAACAATAATCAGTTGGTAAAGGGAGATTAAAATATAATTCTTATAACTATATAAGAATTCTTAGTTTAAAACTAAATACTTTAAAGATAATATTCATTGTTAATTCCATTTGTTAAGATAATAATATATTGATAAATTACTATTTAATTCTTCGGTTATTGTCAAATTTACACTTGAGTTCCTGTATTTTAAATAACTAACACGTCTTTATTTTTTGGTCCGTCAGATTATTTAGTCATTCTGTCAAATTTTCTATTAAAAACCTATGAAAAAATTAAAATACCTCTCATTTACTCTTAAATTTTCTATTTCACCCATAAAAAAAAAAAAAAAAGCCATCATCAAATTTTCCATGAAATCCAAAATGCTAATCAATTTTTTATGAAAAAAAAAATAATAATACAAGATTACTCAGAGAGAAAGCACTCATAAAATGGCAATCAATATTGGAAGGGGTACCAAGAATTTGTGAATTGACGCGATCTTTCCATCATAGAGTGAAAGTAAGGGGTACCAAGAAACCTACAAATAAACACCCAAAACCAATCACAGCAAAAAGTTGAAAAAAAAAAATGGACATAATTGCAGAAATTAAAAAAAAAAAAACATACGAAATGGTCTATCAATAACGTATCGATTATTATTTAAAATCCTGCTTAAAACTCTCTCTCTTTGACACATCATCACCACGTGATTCTTTCATCATCACCGTCCCTTTTTTCTTCCCATATAATAATACTAAGAATAAGAAGAATTGAAAATTTACATTGATCTCGCCCATTAAATGTCTTTTCTTTATGTCCTTTGACGAAAATGGATAAATTCCATCAACAGAAAAGCTTAAGATGTGTGTTGTAGAGCTTTCATTGAAATTGAGATGGAAAGATTTTCAAAGTAAAGAGTTAATGGGAAACCCATCCATGAATTTAACATAAATGTAAGAGATCAATGTACAATTTTTATATATATCAAGATAATTCATAAAATAACTTACGTGAAATCAAGAATTAAGATTCTCTCAAGTTCTCATTCATTGCAAAACTTCTCTGAATCATAACAAAGAAGGGCACCTTTCAGGGATAAAGATGGTCATAAACTCATAATGTACCTCATGCTGAGCAGGAATGGTTGTTCAGCAAAAATAACCATAATCCTAGAAGAAAACCCATTCTGATGAGGTCTATTAGAAGTGAACATCCCATAAATATTAACCCTGCAACGCCAATAAAAATCCCAGACAAACTTTTGACACAGTAGTACTGTCACAATCAGCAGGAAATGAAAGCCACAAATCTTCAACCAGCAAGCAAATAATAATTAGCCTAAGTAAATCAATTCAAATCTATTTCTCAATAAAACAATCCAAAGACATTGTTTTGATGCCAGCGCAAAAAACATACAAGTTACAACATTTACTATGTGCAAATCTAATTTAGGTGTATAATGAAAGTTACAAGGGTAACTAAATGCTACATTAGATTTTGAAATATCTTATGTTTCCTCAGCAAAACCTTCTCCACCGCGACCAGCCTTCAAAAATTAATTCTACTGCCGGGAAATTGGTGCCATTGGCATGGATGATGGTTGGCTGTACAAACTACCATCTGAACCCTGATAACTTTGATACGAATTCACTGGGGGCATTGTAAAAGGAGCAATACCTGTCATTTGAGTCCCGACTCCTGGATAGCCAGGCAAGGAAGGTGGTTGTTGCTGGGACATGCTGTAGTTGTATGGCACAGCATTTATTGATCCAGCAGTCTGCATGTACTGGGGAATTGAATATGGTGCCATAGGTGGTAGTGGTGGCGGTGGTGGAGGTGATGATGGTGGAGGTGGTGGGTCGTTTGAAGTTATTTGCTGGCCAGTGGCGGCCACTTGGAAAGATTCAGGATGTTGGAAAGGAGGAAGTGGTTGCTGCAGGGGTTTCTGGGTTGGTATGTAAGGCTGGTCGTTCTCGAGCTTAGCCCTCTTTTCAGAGGGATATTCTCCAGATGATTCTTTTATTGGATTACTACCAATGACACCTTCAGATGCAAGAGAAGAGAGGACATAAGAAAGCATCTGGGCCGAGGATGTTGATGCAGTTAATTTTGCTGCCACAGCAGCAGCTGCAGACTTCCGGGGATCTTCCTCAATGTGGCCAGTTTTTTCAGGGAAAGATGCCTGCCGCGTGTACATTGCAGGAGCTGATTGTTCCCTGTCTCCAGGGATAAAGCTTTGAGGTGCAACAGAAGTATTAACTTCCTTTGAACTTTGCTCGGCTGCTAATTGCACATTGTTAGAATGCAGCAACTGCTGGCAGACATTACTAGCATGTTCTGACTGGGACTGTGCAGCCTGAACAAAGATATATAAACATGATTGAAGTCAGTATGAAAAAACAATGCCCTACTTGCTCCAAGTTATTAGGACTTGTGACGATTACAGATTTGCAGAGCATTTTGCATATTTTAAACAGATTTGAAAGCTGAATTTTGAAAATTATCAATCATAATGTACTACTAATTCAAGGGAAGACAGGCAAAGGAGTTAACTCAAAGCCCAAATCAAAAGTGGAAAAGTTAAAACGAAGGATGATTACATTACAGATGAAGAATAAGAAATTGTTCAATTTTATTGTACAAAATGCTTCAAATTTCAATTGTCAAGGTCTATGATAATTTGTCAAAAGATGAAACACCACGACAAATCAGAATATCTTGTCAATTGCTAACATGACATAATATTAGATTGGATGAACTGATGAAGCATTAATTACCGACACTTCGATACCAGGTGTCTCCAACACGCTAGGTTATACACTTGGAAGCTTAAACCAAGCAATGTGGAGTTGTTAGACCAGCATTAATTCACACACCACAGCAACATATATAAAGATCCTGCAATTAATCATTTTACAAGCACAGGGGACAGATACCAGGACCTTATCATCAAGGACATTTTTCTGGCTATTTTCTTGGAAATTCCAAGCACGTGGGATTCCCATTCAAACATATTTGTGAGTTATAATTTATCACCATGTTATAAGAATAAGAAATATTAATATCCAGCTTAAGTATAATTTATCACCATGTCATAAGAATAAGAAATATTAATATCCAGCTTAAGTAACACATATACAAGAAGCCAAACCTGAAGTTGACTGCGAACTTGTTCCAGCTTTGATTCCTGTTACAAAATTATTTCCACTTTAATATGCCATCACATTAAATTCTTTTTAATCATAATTACAAACAACATTTTTTTTCTTCTATAGAACAGTTTGCCTAACAAACCTGCTCCTGGAGAGCCTCTCTCAAATGAGACACAAGAGTAGCCCTTGATGATTCAATGGCCGTCAGTTGTTCAATGCTGTCCCTCAAAATAGAATGCTGCCCTTGCAGCTCCTCCCCAAATGCAGCTCCATGGAATTGTCCTGTTCAACAGAAAGGCTAGTTTAGTCAAACACTGTAGTGGCCAGAATTCATAGATCATTAAGAAACTTGATATGGCAGACTTTTTAAGAATGTTGGTCAAACAAATCAATGATATCCACCAAATGACAATTGAATGAAACCCCAAAATTGCTCTCGTGAGAAGTATACATTCAGGTTCTGACCAACCAATTCATGACAAGTAAAATTAAGTATCCAGCTAAGACATATGACCACCAAAATGACATTTTGTATCCCAGTTCCCATATCTAGTCCTGACTGACTAGATAAGTATATTTTCTATACTTGTGCTTCATCATTGACAACATTTTTTACTTTCACAAGCAAGCCAATGGAGTTTAAATAGAGGTGCAAAGTCTAAGCTAAAAAGTCAAATTCTCCTCAGTTCATTCAATGGAAGAATTTATACTAAACATCAAAGTCAATCATTGTACTTCCGAAAATAATCTCTGACTTACCAAACAATAGAATGGAACTTTACAACATTAAAATGGGAATAAAATTTCAAAAACAGAGATAAAAAGGGCATTATACAAATAGATTATGAAGAATAACAAGGAAAGTATGGGCAAAAAGCACAAATAAATGAAATTAAGTGGAAATTAGTTAGCATAATAAAATACATTAACCACTAAACAATTTAAATATTAAAAATAAAATTTTAAAGAAGTGCATTATAATAATATCTCAGTTACAAAAATTTGTTTATACTTATTTTTAGCTTTCTGTTTTATCAGTTATTTTGTATGTGGAAATTACCCATTGTTCTATTGCAAACTATAGACTTTTTTTTTTCATACTTCTCCCTTGTGATTTTCTATCCTTTTCATGTAATTATTATTTTTTTTCTTTTGGTTTACGATATGATATAAGATCTGACAAATAATTTTAATCATCAAATTTTATTTCATAAATAAGATATTTTGAAATAAGTAATACAAATTACAAAAATAGGGAATGGAATTTATAAAATAAAAACCAATAACTAGAGAACTAACAAAATAATTGAGTGTTTCTACTTTTCTTCACATTATTTTATCAATAAATAAAAAAAAAAATCTCTCTTCAAATCTGAATATCCAAAAATCACCAACCATAAATTCTAGTAAAAAAGAAAATAAACTTGAAGAGGCAATGGAAGGAAAATAACAAAGCAGTAAAACCACTTATTTCATATGTTCAATTTTTGTTAGAAGTGCAATAGTTAAGATAAAAATCCAAATTATTTGTGTGATATAAGTGTCTCCCATCCTTAAAATTATTTTAACAAGATGCAACGGTCATAAATATTATCAAATTCCTTAAAAGTTAATACATTAATTCAAGTAAAAAACCAATGACAACACATAGATGCCACACTAGTAACTATAAAGGCCAATAAAGCACCTCCTTTCCATCTGTCATATTGTAAATTTGTAAGAGTAAAATTGAACGTGTCCACATTTCCAAGCAAACTATGGAAACTATAATAGACACAACATTTATTATTCCTCAATGGACATGTATTGCATTAAAAAGAAAATATTCAACGCTTAATTTGTCAAACTTGTTTGATAACATTTGTTGGTACGATAACATTTTTGTTTTCAGCAATTAATTGAAAAAATCCCTTAATTTATTAAGTTAATAAAAGAATTAATCACTGTAATTTATTCGCTATCATTACCACCACCACGAACTTCTCTCACCATGGTTGTCACTGTTGTCATTGCTAGCACCATCATTATATCCACCACCATGACTTACATAAACTAATACCACCACAAGTATCACTCCAACCATTCAACAAGAAGAAATAATTATCATCCAACCACCACCACCACAAAAATTAATGTCTTTTCCACTTCAAACAATTATAACCACAATTACCATCATCAGTCCACTACTAATATAACTGAAATAATCAATCAACTTTAAATTACAAAGCTAGGTTTTAACTCTGCTCTTAATTTTCTCAATATTAAAATTATTCAGCTCTTACAATTTTTAACATTGAATTATTCAGTTCTTAAATTTCAGCAATTAATCTTTAATGTTACCAAATGCCATCTCACCGACAAACAAACATACACGCAAATAAGACTTACACAGTTATCAGGAATTTGAGACTTTCAACAAGATAAAAAAAAAAAAAAATTGTGTAATAATTACCTGAATTAAAATTGCCACCAATTTCCTTCTCAGCTTTCTCAAGATAGCTGATAGCACTCCTACATTTGTTTATTATAACATCTTCATCCAAGTGGCCACCATGTACAACTTGATAACCTGAAATTATCTTGTCCAATGTACTTCCAGCTGGCTGCTTCTGTTTGAGCGAATGAAAATGGGAGATGAATATAGTCCTCAAAACATACTGCTAAAGAAAATTTCAATCATCAGAATTCAATTTACCAGTTTGAGGCCAAAATTCTTCCCATTTCTATTATTATCTGAGTGCTTTCCCACAAGCTCTTCCTTGAGAATTTGCCCACGAGAACCAAAAACTTTTCTGTCTTCCCATATGCCAATCTACAAGCACACACACACATACCAAAGAAAAACATAAGATAAAGCGAAGGTAATCTTAACACAATTGATTCGAGAAGTTGATACTCATAATCAAGCATATACTTAAATATGGCTCATTAGTTAATGTATCTTGCAAAAAGAGAAATATTGTTCTCCCAGCAATTCCTGACACAAATTGAATAATTCCAAAGCTTAAAACTTGAACAAAAAAAAAAAGCATCAAGCAGTATAAGCATAAGAACATGCAGTCAAAAACATTATATTAGTAATGATGTAAGAAATGATTGAAACCAAGATGTTTAATTAAGTTTATCTCTACCTTCTCTCTCTTCCAAATATTTAACAATAACTCCACACTTGTAGCTAGGAGTGGTACTGTATTGAAGAATTTATGGCTAGTCTAGGAATTAGAGGATGACTTCAAATTCTAAATATCTCATTTTTGGCATTGGAAGATAAAATGGAGGAAAGGATGAGTGTGATTAGCCCCAAAACCCAACTAGTTTATTGTCAAGAATTCTTGGCAATTCAAATAATATAGCTTCATTTACATAAAGATAGACATGAAAAACCATGTAACTGCTTCATACAGGAACAATATATGAGGTCTGTAAACTTTGAAATATGGAAGTTGACCAGCCAATTGTGAATCGTGCATGATTGGAAAATCAAGACACATAAACAAGTTTGCTCTCTAATTACAGGAACCATTTTTTTTTAACTGAAACCCAGCCAGAATCAACATTAACACATCTAGACATCTTCATTACCACGATGATTCCATGACACTCATAATTTGGGTCCTCACGATACTAAGATGATGATACAATAACAATTACTTGGACTATCAAGTAGACTGGACCATTTTTGGGGGGGGGGGGGGGGGGGGGGGTGTTGGTGGGTGTGGGTGGAGAGAGAGATATCCATTTGCAGAACATTCTGCAGGTTAAGAAAAGTAGAAGTGAGAGTGGATAGTGCCATGAACCACAGGAATGGTTAGCATTAACACCCATCCACTCATTAGTTTGAAACTGTCATTGGAATCATCCTTCATCATTCACAAAAGGTAAAATGTTCGCACTTTTCTTCACCTCATTGCAGTTAAATTCCAACAAATTTATATTGAATTTCAGCTTTATTTGAATATTATCACATTGCTCTTGCTATATGATACCCCTATATCACATGCAATGATGAACACTGAACATTAAGGGTAGAACTGTTTTGCTCTCCTAACATGCGTTTCATGTATGAATTGAAATAGAATACATGAGATAGCAGACCCATAAGTAGTAACTCAAATGAGCTCAATATAAGATTGGTTCATTCTTTCTTTTATGCCTCGCATCCCATTCATTCTTGGTCTTATTTACAAAGATAGTACACACTCTAAACCCTCAAAATTGATTGTTTCCAAAGGACATCTATGTACATGGCAAAGAGGCATCAAAAAGTAGTTATGATAACCTTGTTCAATAAAATTAAATACAGTAAAAGTAAGCATTAAGTACCAGCCTTAGGGCAGCATTTCGTCCAACCTCATCCCCATTATTAATTACATCGCGAAGAGCATCTGGAAGAACCTTCCAAAACTCACCAACAAACTCCGAACCTTTTCGACGACTATTCTGCAAAATGTCATTTGCGAGATATAGAAAAGCCAATCTCTGCTCACGTGGGGAACAATGAAATTGTCTGTCCCAGGTTTCAACAACTTGCTTTGCTTTATTCATATGGAAAATGCACCAATGTGATAAAGCTTAGCGCATTAAGGATAGCAAAATAGCGACAAAAGTATCACAGTATAATTAAGGCAGCTGGTTACAGATAACAAAAATCCAAAAGGCTAATACATATCTATATACCAAATGCATTAATACATTAATGGAAAAAAAAATTAATAAACCGAGCAGGAAACATGATATAGCATCCACAAAGCAAATTCCCAAACAAAACAGTCTGACTTCATTCTGACCAATGAGGAAAAATATTATGACCAGTAGTACAATTCAAGGTATAAAGTTATGGAGGATTCCAAAAACCATCATAGAGCTTTCATCTCAAAAAACTTTATAAGGAGAATTTCATAATAATGTTGATTGCTAAACCTCAATAACGATCAGGGTTTTAAATAATAGAATCAGAAAAGGTTTCAGAATTGGAAATCATGTAACAGACTTGGGCCAAATCAAATTGAATCGGCTGCCACTACCATGAATTCTTTTACAAAATAAGCAAGATGACACAGATCAACATTAAATGAAGAATATAACCGAATATTACAATTTTTTTGTTATGCAGTAATTTATGATGAAGAAGCATTGTCAAAGATTTAAATTATTACAAAAGGAAAATCTTTGAAAAAATTTAATGTTTATATGGTTGTGTTTTTAACACTTTAACTTATTCAAAAATTGATATAAAATTAACAAATACGGGTTGATGGTCTAAATATTGACAGAAATAAACTTTAATAATATTCTTTATTTATATATAGGACTAAAAATGACAATTTAAACATAAACCTAAATGAAAGCACACAATGTGTTGGGTTTAAAAATAAAAACTAAAGCCAATTTTCTAATTAGGTCTTGAAAAGGTAATTAAATTTAGCCTTCAAAGGGGAAAAAACAGCTTTTGTCATCTTGTGCAACCCCTCCTCCTGAAGTCCTCTTCTCAAGGTTTAAAATGATCAGAGAGAAAAAAAACACAGAGAGAAGCAAAAATCTGTCCAATTCTACGTAAGCCCCTCACACCTCTTTCTCTCTCTCTGTCTCTCTGTCTCTCTCCCCTTTCCCTTCTTCTCCTCCCCTTTCTGGTCCATTTCAGCTGTTAACAGTTTTTGTGAAATCATGTGTAACAGCTGTTTCGGCCGTTAGGATTGTTTCACTAACATTTCAAAGTGATTCTTCAGTCAACCATCAAGCAAATTCCATATCAAATCACCCCCCCTAAAATATCATATAGCCCAATATTTAAAACCCTAATACAATTCATCGTTTTTTTTTTCTTTTTTAAGATATCAATATATCCTACTTGAAAAAAAGTTCAAAAAAAGCAAGTTTTCAAAGGTTGTAACCAATTGGACTTTGAGATAGACAGCTGGCCATCTATAGAGGAGAAAAGTGCCAACAAAATTTCTTAATCACAAATTAGCAATATAAATAGAAAGAGAAACATCATTAAATATCCCAATCAAAAGGATACTCTCTATGCTTGCCTGCGAATGGTTGAGCTTGGCAAGCTTCTCCACTAAAATCTGAGGATTAAATGAACTTGCCATTGATTCTCCCAATATATGATGCACAAAGAA
Organism: Vernicia montana; assembly: GCA_949750685.1. Taxonomy (NCBI): domain Eukaryota; kingdom Viridiplantae; phylum Streptophyta; class Magnoliopsida; order Malpighiales; family Euphorbiaceae; genus Vernicia; species Vernicia montana. The sequence goes on along the minus strand of CATKHJ010385025.1, from coordinate 15,920 downwards.
GATCTTTAAGGCCAAATAAACCTTAATTTAAAAAAAAAAAAAAAAAAAAAAAGGAACACGAATTAATCTGGATCCAACAGTCAGTAGGATAACTCAAAATGTAATAGATGAAGGTAGCTATGCACTAAAATAGACCATCACCTTATACCAAAACAAATAAATTATATTCCCAGGAAAATTTACCATGTCAATGTTCAAAATGCAACAAATAAATTCTTCAAAAAAATACACTCCTATTTAGCACACTTGATCATTCAACGCAAGCAAAAGTGAGGAAAGTCTAAGAATTTCAACAGTAGCAAATACATCCATAAATGTTCTTGTGGATTTAGACTTCAGTTAAAGAGGAAAATTCACAGAATTAAGTAGAGTATCGATATCTCAGTTGGAAAGATATGCATTTAAATACCGAGTTGTTGCATTTAGCATATCAATGAAGAAAAAGCCTCAAGCTTTCAAATTTCAAAATTAAGTTTGAAGATTGCATATAAAGAAAAAGGTTAAAGCTTTGCCATTGCAACATAATAGTTTGAAATTGAGAGAGCACACTGCACATACATTCAATTTCAGTTTAGAAAGCTGCCTATTTGAGAATAGGGTTCAAGTATCTTATAAACAATCTTCAGAATTTGAAATTAATTCAAATGATTAACAAACAACACCTACAACTCTTTCTTTTATTTATTTATTTCTCCTTTTTTTTTAGTATTGAACTTACAGCAAATGCTACTACTACCAACAAAAAATAATAATAATAAATTTAAAAAAAAAAAAAAAAACTTAAACAAACTAACAAACCAAGTTAACAGCTTCCTCAAGATAATAAAATAAATAAATAAAACCCTAAAAAACGAAAATTAAAGCTAAATAAATAATCTTTTTTTTTAAGAAAAAGAAGAAGAAGAAGAGCAGCAAGCAACACAGCCAAGAAGAAGCAGAAAAATACAAAGATAGAAAGAGAAAGAAACCAGATAAGAAAAATGCGGGTGAGGGTTGTCGGAGAATCAACGGCGGGTAGAGATAGGTCTGCTCCTCCGGCTCCGGCTCGAATATTTCATCGATTGAGGAGTTGGAAAAATATAATTAGGGGCCGGAGTTTCATTATCACTTGAAAAAAAAAAATTGATGTAATCAACCGTACGAACTGTACTTGGTGTAATCGGACGGGTAAGCTCTCAAAGCTGAAAAGTACTGGTTTTTTTTTATTATTATTATTTTTCTTCTGTAGTTTATGTTTTGGGCCTTTCAGGTTTTTGCAGTTTTAGGTGAGTGGTGGTGTTTTTGTAACTGATTGTGTCAACTTTGAAATTCCAATACTATCCTTTTGTGTTCATTCAACAATTTTTTTACATCAAATGACTTTTTTTATTTTTTACTATTCAAACAATTAACAAAATAATTAAACAATTGATGGAATGGAATATCAAGTATCTATTAATTTAATTTTTCATTTTTAATATTAATTTAATATTTTTTTCCTTGGCAAAAAAAATTAATTTTTTAAGATTACAATTTTAATTTATAAATTAAGCCAATATAAATATGATTGAATTAGGGGTTTTACCTTTATACAAACAATAACACACATTTTTTTTTTTTTTTTTATGAAACAATGCTTGGCTTTTATAATTGTATATAAGTGTTTAATACTTTATTTTTTTTAATTTAATTTAAATTAAGGAAAAGTTTTTTATTTTAAATAGAATAACAATTTAAGATCTATTTAAATGAGTAATAATTGGATGTGAAAAAAGTTAGTATTTAACATTTGAGTTCTCCACAATTAGTATAAGATATTTAGTAAAATAAATGGAATAAGAATTTAAACACAAAATAATTTATAAAATCTTTTGTATACTTTATAATATTATTAGTCTTTAAAAAATGTGAATGAAAATTTTTAAGATTTTTTATTTAATAGAAATAAAAGAAAAAAAATGATTTTTATTATATATTAAAAAAATCTAAAACTAAATAATTAAAGCACATAAATAACTTGTAATATCTTTATTTTCACTTTATAATTTTTTTAATGAAGTAACTAAAATTTCGTACAATATATTACTTTTATTTTATTTTCAGTGAAAGTAATTGTTATATATTTTTTTATAAGAAAAGTGTTTTAATATTTGGCCTTTCCAATTAAATGACTATGTATTCATATTTTTAGGATAAATTACTATTTCGTTTGTGAGATTTGACCTAATTCATAAAGTAGTTCCTATTTTTTGAAAAACTAATTAAATAATCTCTTACTATTCAGTCCGTTAATGTATTTAAACATTCTATTCATTTTTTTAATATTTTTTTTGTTAGTAAACTCAAAAATCAATTTTTTAATATATAATCAGGTATTTTGTTACTAAAAATACCCTCATCTTTCTTTGCTCCATTTTCTTGCCAATTTCCTCATTTTCTCACCAACCAAACATAGAAAATACATAGAATCAAGAAAATACACATAATATCCAAGACAACAACAAACACTTAAAAAATATTTTGCCCAATATTTATTCTAACAAAAAAGATATAATCTTTATAATTAATCAACAAAACCCATTTTTATTTTCCTTTGTTTTTGTTTTCAATAACCAAACAAGCAAAATAACCGACAAGGATAAAAAAAAAGAAAAGAAACTTTTCCCAAATAATCAGTTGGGATTCTGCCATTGGAGAACCTTCCAATAGGTTGGTGAATATCAAAATTTTGGTAATTGTTGGTGCTACAATCAACAAAGGATCACAACTCCGTCGTCGTTCCTCGCGAACTCGTTGTCTCATCGCCATCACTGGCATCGATTGGTGTTTGTTCCACTAAAAACTCAACCACTGAGTTTGATATGAAGCCACTAGTAGCCATCATAGGGAGCGGTGCTCTCGATAGGTGACTCCCAACACCGATTCACCTTTCGCCGCCGTTACTTGTGGACTTGATCATCACCATCGTCTCACGAGCTTCACAGGTTGTTTGTAATATCCCAACATTGTGTTAAGAAGACTTGTGTATGTTATAAGCACTAAATGGCATGAAAGATGTCTATAGTGAAAATCATAGCATTAATTGAATTCATTGATAAGTATATGAGTTTAGAATAGAAATAAAAGATAGGAAATCTTGGAAAGAGTAATGCTTAGAGGTTAAATCTTAAAATGTAATAATTAGATTTTTCTCTAATTTTGGATTATGTGAGATCATTAAATGATTAGTACTAGCAAGTATAGTAAGTATGATGGAATATAAATTAAAGGTAGATAAAATGTATTAGGACTTAATTGAATAGTGAAAAGTACTTGAAAGAGAATGAAGTTGGAATTTAGGACTAAAAGTGAATTTACGAGGTAATGGAACCAATCTTGCAATAATGAAAAGTTCAAAAAAAAAATTAATTAAGAAGTTTCATTTGGCCGGCCAAGTAATGTTAAAGAAATAATTAATTATCAACAAATGTTCTACTAAAATCCATATAAAAGTCTCCATTTTCTACACTCTTCTCCAAATCTCTTCTATTCTCTACCTATTTCTTTTTATTATTTTTTTTCTCTCAAAAACTAAGCAATTCTTGTTCTTCCAAATGGAATGCCCGGCCATACTAGAATCTAAAAGAGAAATTATCCAAGCTTAAAGGTAAGTGTAGTTTTTAACTTCTTTTAAGTAAACCCATGCATTTAAGCAAGTATTGTTATATTTTCCTTGGGGAAGTAAATATATTTTTTAGATACTATGGGTAGAATTAAAGAGATTGATTTTTAAATGTATTATGAGCATAGAATAGGTTTAATTGGATAAGTGAATGATTAAATTGAAGTTAGAATACTTAAATTTGCAAGAAACTAATTAGGGTTTTGGAATATAACAGAAATTTATGGCTATTAATTCATAGTTTCAAAGAGGTATTAGGAAAAGTTCAAAGCATAAAAGTTTTAGGTCTATATCTTTTCTATTTTTAGACCAAATTTCAGATCATTTGGATTTCATTTGATATGGAAAATGAATATGGAACCACAGACTGCCAGATTATGTCTTGTGTAAGATAGAATTGTATATAGCTACTGTAATTGATTTAATTCAGTGGGTAAATGATCTTTGTTTTTCACGAAATTTGTTATGAATATCCATATATATGTTATTTATATCTCCTAAAATTTTAATGGTAAAAGGATAACATTTTATATGGTAAATAATTGACTTAGTGTAGACTGCTCTGGTTGTCGAGCAGGATAGCAGTCCCAAATTTACCCTCTGATTTGAAGACCTTAGAGACTGAATGATAGGAAATACAAAACATAAGAAATGTTAATATATATGTTTTATAATACCTATTTTAACGAATTTTATATTGGATATGTATGTTGTAAAGTAAAAGCAGAATTGTAAGGAATGGTCAGTCTGCCCCTGCAACAAGAGCATAGCAGAATTTGAAAATTTTCTAAGAATTGTGTAGAAATTAGTTTGATCTGAATTTTGGATATGTTATACCCTTATATATCTATTTTAATATAAAAAAAGAATCAAGTCATTTAGATTAGTATAACATGTGTTATGGTAGAAATAATCTTGTTAGGTCAGGATAGACTACAAGAATGTATACATGAAATTATGAAGTTTTAGTTTGCATTTAGAGATTGAATGAATTCTCATTGTATGTATGATGGATTGTAGCTATTATAAGTGGCCAAAAAAGTGAGGAGGAGCATGATGTAGATGATCAACCTTGTTACATGAGGTGAAGAAAGGAAATTGTGTATGAAAGCTTTGGACTAGAGGTGAGTGGATAATATGCATTATGCCATCATTATAGATTTGTTTTCCATGTTATATTTTATTACAAGATTTCATAAAATTGAGATTTCAAGTTCCATACTTTCACAATTATATGTTTCATGAATTTCAAGAATAAGTTTTCAAGAATTTCAAGAACAAAATTTTAGGTTTCATGTTTTCATGATTTCCATGTTATTATTTATTACAAATCTATAAGCTTTATATGTTTTATGAATTTCAAGTAAAAGATTTCAAACTCCATGAACTTCAAGAATAAATTTTCAAAGTTCATGATTACATGATTTTCATGTTATTACTTAAAATTTTATAAGTTCCATATGTTAAAATTTTACAAGTTTGATATTTCGAGTTTCTTGACTTTAATGTTCAGGATATTTAAATTCCATGTTTCCATACTTTTCATGTATAAGGTATTCAAGTTTTATGATTTCAAAATTTACAAATTCAAGATATTAAAATCCCATGTTTTTATGATTTTCATGTCCAAGATAATCAAGTTTCATGTTTGCACAATTTTCATTTCTAAGGTTCTCAAGTTCCATGATTTCATAATATTCATGTTCAAAATATTCAAGTTTCATGATTTTATGATTTGTATAAATTTACGAGTTAATTGTAGTATCACGTTTCCATGTTCATGAATTTACAAGATTGTAGAATTTATTTATTTTATTATTTACAAGTTGAACGAATTATTAAGTTTCATGTTATGAGCTTGTAAAAATGGAAGTATTACTTGTTATTTATTTATTTTCATGAAATGAGAATGTGAACAATGAACAGTAATCCTTCACTGATGGGAGTTCTATTAGACTGTGTGCACATAGTAGCTCACTTGACAAGGCTAAATTTGTTAAGGTTCCACCTAGTGGGGCCAAATGCCCTAGGGCGCAAGAATCTGATCAGTCTTGCATTTCATGATACAAGTACAAGTTCAAGTTATCAAGTTTACAAGTTCTCATGTACAAGTTGATTTCTGTTTTATTTGTGAACAATGGCAGATTGTAGAAATATTTTTTTTTTTGAAATGCAAGTTTAGTAATACTGTTTGATAAATAAGTTTATTAAACGTTATTTGATTTATAAGTTATCATGTTATTACATTATCAAGCTTACAAGCTATAAAATGTTAATTTGTTTTCAAGTTTCAAAATGCTATTGACATTCAATATTATTAAAAGCTATTTGACATGCAATTTTTTTTTTTATAAAAAAAATACCATTTCATGATTGTATTCTTTCCACGTACATATTGTATATTATTTATTCACTGAGCTTTTCCCTAAAGCTCACCACCTCTACTCACCAGTATTTGTAGGAAATTATAAGAAGCAGTGAATTTCCTTTGAGTTAAGGACGTCAAGAATTAAAATCACAGTAGAGCTCTATGGGTGTCAGAGAAGTATATAGTATTGGCTTGTATAAGTATATTAATTTAAATTGTATTGATAATGTAACTGACGAAAGTGATAAGTATGAAATTATGTTTATTTATGAATGAAGACATTAAATTGCTTAAGAGTATGAGTTGATTTAGATATTGAGCATGGAAGTTTGGGGAAATCAATTGAATGAAGTGAGGTTATGATTGTACTGAGAGTGTATGTTTTATGCAGATTGAGATCTTGGGCATATTGTGTAATGGATAAGGTATAGTTACAGCTGTTATACTGTCATATTTGCATGTGATAGTTAGTGCTCATGGATTCTACGGGTGATTAGTGTCCTTACGGCTATCCATGCCCTAGAATCGTCGCAGCTCTGAAGATGGGTCGTGACATTGTTCCTCTCAGCCATGGTGAGTTCGGTCCATCAAATGCTATTCCCACTACTAATTCATTTGGAAACCTCATATTTATTTTGTTTGTTTGTTTGTTTGTTTTTATGTTGTTGTTCTTCTATTTGTTTTTGTTGCATTCCACAATTGGAATATTGATTTCCTCCTCATTTGGGTTGAATTTGGTTTTCATTTCTATGGCAAAAAGGAGGAAATTTAAGAGAAAATAAAGTGTATTTTAGTCTTTTTAACGGTAAAAGTGTCAGAAGGATCACTTAGTTGATAGAACCAAAATTGAGAGATTATTTAGTTAGTTTCTAAGAAAGAAGAGACCACTATATTAATTATGTCAAACCTCAGAAATGAAATATTAATTTATTTTATTTTTTATTATGGATTATGGATTCATACTCGATAATAATACAAAGTGAAGTTTAAAGACTTACATCACCTAGGAATAAAAGAGATTTTTTTTCATTATTAGCATATCATGAAAGGAAATATAACTCTTTCTTACCCAATTAAGGCATGAAGAGTATTAGTCAATGGCAAACTTAAGGATTTTGTATACTATAAGTTATGGCATGCAAGATTATTGGCCACCCCATAATATCACTAACATTGTTATTACATATGAATATAACTTAGAATTATGATTTTTTTTTCCTTAACACACGTTATATCCATGTTTTAATTCTGAGCGAGACATAAATGAACATAAACTCAATTATTGATTTTACCTTTAATTGAAATTTAAAACAAAATTAAAAGTTCACTACAACAAAATTACCTCGTAAAAGAAGATATTTTGTTTGGCCAAAATGCAATTCTCCCTTTCAACTTAGCATCCAAGTTCAATTTCAAACCCTTACTCCAAATAGGCATAATTCCCCCTACATCTTGTAAAAACAGCTCAATCAAACCCAATTAACAACGGCCCAAAACAAAAACGTTAATGAATTGGGAAAAGCTGCTTTTGTTCAGACATAAGGGCCCATTTTATTTTTTACTCTTTACTCTTTACTCTTTTCCTTTCATTCTCAGAAATTGCAATTTTTATTGTTTATTCTGGTAATTCTCAAAATTGGTGGAAACGAAAAGTTTTGGACTCTTTACAATTATGCCACCTTTTGATTTTTTAATTTTTTGATGAGAGCAAATATATTTTTGAAATTTTAATTTTTTATTAAAAAGTCAAAAATGATTTATTACTAAGTGGAATTAGCCCAAGCTGAAGCCTTAAACACAAATCCCAAACAGTGGTATGATGGTTGAATGATAATTTTTTTTAGCCAAATAATTTTTATGAATTTGATCCACATCATTTTTTTAACCATCTATTTTTCATTCATAGTTTTCTTATAGATCAATCAAAGAAACCTAACTCTCTCTTCCTTTCTACTCTCTTTCCATCTAAACCTTCAAAATCCCAATTTTTATCTGATGATTCATTTGTGTTTTGAGCCCTTTTTTTCCCTTGGATTAGAGCACCAAGGAGTTCAAAATATGTTACTTCGGTGAAAGATTCTCATGGGTTTCATTCCAAGAATCAATAAATTTTAAAAAATATCTGAGAATTCAAACCCTAATGTTTCCTATTCAAGCCATAGTGCAAAACCCACAAATGCCCTATTGATTAAATTAATATGTAAAATCTCAAAAATCATCATCAAAGTGAAGTTGAATAGGAGGAGATAGAGAAAGGATTTATAGCTCAAAAGGATGAGATTGAAGATAGATATGGTTTAGATAATCAAAGTTTGGGTGAGAATGAGAAATCAGAGCTAATGGGTATTTCTACAGTTAAGAGAATGAGAGAAAGATTGCTTGAACAATCAAGAAGTAGTGTACCTGAATGTGGGAAAGTGATGCATCTAGTTAAGGATTTTTAGAAGCTACGTATAATACTAGATCCCAAGGATTTTGATAAGAAAGAAGAAAAGGAGATTAAGGAGGAGAAAAAAAAAGGCAATGCTGAAGGAAGTTATAATCCCACAATAGCTAGTCAACAAACAACACATCCCATAAATCAGATCTTTCCTTACACACCTAAGCTCATCTATTGCCAAGATTATAGCAAGAGTCAACAAAGCTATAAATCACCTCATTCAAGCCTTGTAATTAGCCTATGAATCCTCTTTCTTTATGTATAAATTTTGTACAAATAATCTCCTTTCAATTAACAAGAATTATCCATTCTTAATCTTTTTCTTATTCTTCTCATGGTATCATAGCAGGTTGCATAAAAACCAATATGTATTTCTCATTGATTCATTAAAACACCTTTAAACAACCTACATGGCCATTCAAGAACCAAACCTCACGATCCAAGCCTTCCACTAAAGCTCTAGCTTGGTATCCATTAGACTTTCAACTACTAACTGTGAACCCTTAATTTTACACCATCAAAATTAATAATGATAATAATAATAATAATAATAATAATAATAATAATAATAAACAAATAAATTCTAAAAAAAAAAGTATAGCCTGTGGTTGTTGCAGGGCCACTTGTGGCAGCAAAACCGCAGAGGCCCTGTGCGGCAGATGACCTTTTTTTTATTATTTTTTCCTATTCTTTTCTTCTTTTTCCCTTTATCCCACATCTAAACTTCATGAAAACCTACCTCTAACCTTCCCCCTATATATAGAGGCTCTCCCACTCGTTATTCTTCACCTCTTAACCACCTGGTTTGCTTGATTAGTCTTTGCATCAAGCGAATCATCCCCATAAGCTTAATCCACCAAGGAACAAGCTTTCTAGTGTTAAATTTTCTTTTATTTTTATTTTTGCTTTACTATTGCTCCTTGATTTGCAAAGCAAATTGGGTTGTGACTTCCCGAGCTGACCCTCTTCTCGACGTTTGAGGCAAACCGTCCGAGGCTAGTTCGCCGCCAATTGAGGCAAGTCTCCTCCATCTCAAAACCGCTTAAGCGCAAGGTAATCATCTTTTCCTTTTCCTTTTTCATTTTTATTATTTATTTATTTAATTTATTTTTCCCTCATTGGATTATTCTCTTCTTCTCCTTTGGGCTCATTGCCTAATTCTTTTCTCTTAATTGATTCACTTAGGTTAGTTAATTAAAATCTAAATTAATTAATTCAATCTGGTAATCAATTAAAATCAATCAACTCAATCAATAAAAACATGATAAAGTGGTTTGACTAAATAAATCCCTTCGCAAGAAGGGAGAATTGCGTGGGTTCTTATTCTCATTCAAAGGGATACGCAGACATACTTGGTCCAAGCATCGAATCCAATTAAAATTAACCGACTTCTCCCCTCATCACCTTCTTTACTTTACTTTAATTTCTTTTAGTTTGTTACATTGATTTTATTAGGATTAGTTTGAGGAATGTGTGACTTCTCTAGAACCCATAAGGGCTAGATGAGATATCCCCTAATTTGAATTGTTATTGTAACTTTAACTTATTTTTCTCTTTCTTTTCTTTCCTCCTTATTTCATTTATTTACATAAATCATGCAATTATTATATTGTACATAATTCATGAAATCAATTTTAAGTTACAACTTTATTAAATACCAAACTAATTAAAATGAACCGAAAACCTAGTCCCCAAATATTCTTTGGTTTCGAGGCTAGTAATCTTTTTCTTTTGGGATATAATTGGAGTCAAAATGGGTTTTTACCTTATATTTTTCCAAATAAAAATAAAGTAAGATGGCGACTCTAAATCAATTTTCAAAATCAACCAATTTGAACCCGAGGGTTTCATCGTGAGTACAAACCCGAATGAGCATCTCGATTCCCTCTAGTGGATTGGACCGGTGCTCGGGTGAGACCTCACAGTTGGCGACTCCACTGAGGACCACCTTCTTTTTAATCAAAGAAAATAATAGGACTACTAATTGGTTAAAAAGTTTGGCTTTTAATATAGCTGTGACTTTCATGCATCACTTGCATAGGCTCTTTACCTCCAAACCTAGTTCTAGGAAAACAATGGATAGTGAGTAGCATCGAGTGGGTAACTTTCCTTAGGTCTATTCGTCGATAGTGAAATCATCTACCTCGCGACAAATCCTTTGATCCTTTCAAAGGTGTAACGAGCAAGCACGTACTGTTGGACCTATGCGAGGCTCCTTGACTCACATGTGGTTAGGTATATCGCTGCTCTAGTGTGACGGGTATCCAATTTAAACTACCCTTACCCTTTTATGTAATGAACCTAGAATCTGACCTTAGGTTGTATGTACCATAATCAAAGCCTTGCACAATTGTATCTTTATGAAATATTTTTCCCATGCATATCATGCATTCATAATGTATAACAAATCATGCATTCATCTCAAGCCTAGGTCATACCTTGAATCGAAGAAGGGTCGAACACTCTCACCTCTATCCTAATCACCTTCGCCCCACAAACATTAAACACCATTGCCCCTTATTCAACCCAAAACTAAGGTGCCCTTAATCCTTACCCTTGACCTTCATCACTTTGACCCTACCCCTTGTCCAAGATCACCTTACCCAATACCTTCAGCCTAACACACTACCCTTCAGCCCAACCTCCCATTACCCTTAAGCCCAACATCCTTGGCCCACCATTACCCTTAAGCCCAAACATCATTGGCCCACTATTACCCTTATGCCCAACATCATTGGCCCACCATTGCCCTTAAGCCTAACATCCTTGGCCCACCATTGCTTTTAAGCCTAACATCCTTGGCTCACAATTGCCCTTAAGCCCAAACATTCTTTGCCCACCATTACCCATAAGCCCAACATTTTTGGCCTACCATTACCCTTAAGCCCAAACATCCTTGGTCCACCATTACCCTTAAGCCCAATATCCTTAGCCCACTATTGCCCTTAAGCCCAACATCCTTAGCCTTTAAGCCCAAACATCCTTGGTCCACCATTACCCTTAAGCCCAACATCCATGGCCTATCATACCTTAGGTGATGCTCAAAGCCCAAAAAATGGTTAGCCCACAACGCAATAGGGAATCCTTTTCCCTTAAAGTTTACATGCCCCTGACCTTCATCACCTTTTCTGTTCCATACCCATCACTTACTGGGTTTCATTTTGCTTTGCTTTAAAGTACCAATGGCTAAGATGATTGATATGGATACCATGGACACCATCCTTAAGAAGCAATAAGAGAGCTTCCAAACCATCCTCATTACCACCCTTAATGCTCAATAAGCCAACTTCAATAAGGCCTTAAGCATCCAACAGACCAGCTCCAACAAAGCAATGGCTCATCTCACAACAACTCTCAGTGCCCAACAAGCCAAGTTCACTAAAGCTTTGAAATCCTAGCACCAACTCATCAACGATGTAAAGGGAATGATAAATCAGGTCAAATCAATTGATGCTGCATCTGGAACAATACCCAAAAGCTCCATATCTCCAACTCCAAGCACCAAAGCCATCCTAACTTCCATTTTGGACCAGATTGACAATGGAGAAAAACTCACAAACACTGAACCACCAACTCCAAACATTACTTCCACCCCAACTCCCATTGTTAACTTGACCAATTCTACTATATCTATCACAAACATCAATATTGATCCAGTTGTCAATGGAAAGGCACCCACGCCACTGATCCCAAGCATCAATCCTTCCTCCTCTTTGAATCCTTTTCAAAGTAAGAAGAAGTCTATCCCATCAGTTACCTCAAAGCGCAAGATGAATGAACCTGAGCAAATTTGCATGGGGAAAAGAAAGTGCAAAAAGAGTGACACCTACACTCCCCTTATTGATGCAGAGTGGAAGAGCATAGAGCCCGCTGCTATTACCAACTATAAATCTATGAAAGTGGAAAGGAGGAAGTTCACAGATTTAGGTGTGCCCTTGAGTGTTGTTTATCAAGATGCTTTACAATAAAATTTAGTAACACCTTTAGAACCAAAGGCACCGTCAAACCCTTTGTCCAAAAACTACAAGGCTAATGAATTCTGTGAATACCATCAAGGTGTTGGACATAAGACAGACGTGTGCAAGAGCCTAAGGCACAGGATCCAAGACCTCATTGACAAGGGAGACCTCATCCTTCCTAGACCAAATACCATCATCGACCTCCGAGCTACTATCAACTCCCTTAGTTCCAAAGTAGCAAAACATGGATGCTGCTCTCCTTGAGCAAGTTCTCATGATCGAAAATGGAGTAAAACCAGACCTTTCCTATCCAAAATCCACCAAATGAGTCGGTACTTTGAGGATGACACCCATCTTAGAGTCATAGTCTATTAGAGTCAGAGTCCAAGTTCAAGAGATTAAGGTCTGTTTGTCAGAGTCATATTTTTATTTCTAATTTCGAGTATGTAACCATCGTTCCCAGTCTGTCTTTTAATTGCTTATGTAATCATGGATGATGGCATTCTTTTTCATAATAAAATTTAAATTTTTCATACTCTTTGTCTTTTTACTTTATTATGTGTTCTCTTTTTCTGAATCCAATATGAATGAAACAAAAGATTAATAAACTTTTGCACAAGGAAAAAGTAACATGCACTAGTTGGAAGAATCAAAAGTTTACAGATAAATACATGAAGTAGAAAACCATGACAATTGAAAGTTGAATCCAAGAAGAGTTCATTAAGGTGGTTGGTTTCACAAACCAATCACTCATCCGCCAAGATCAGTCATGATAGCACCCAGGAAGAATGGGAAGGTTTAGGTGTAATGAATGTTATTTAATAAAGGTAATCAAGATATTCATCTGTTGGTTGAACCGCATGACTGGATTTTGCAATTGTCTCTTTGACTAATCCATATGCGGATTGTAATCAAACATGGGTTTCCACTGATCATGGTAATGGAAAAGGATTTGGAATGAATGAGATTGCACTATCTCAAGAGGTTACAAGAGTCATGAATAGATCTCTGCAAGGTGGCCTGAAACGCAACTTTAAGTTCTTAGAGGCATGAAAGTTGAATCAATCCAAAATTCCCCAAGCGAATGTACATGCACCTTGGCAATGATAAAGTGAATAGGAGCAGCCTCATATCATCTTTTATCCGAACTAACATCATTTGTTAGGTTTGGAGCACTCTTCGGAATCATCAATGAATCCTACTCTCAAAAGGAAACATTCAAGAATGAGTTTTGTAAAGCCCACTTTGCAAGAATCATCGAAAGTAGCATCAACAGTTGCCATTGGGGACTGTATCCAACTTCCATTTATACTTCACTTGGGGGAAATACCTTACTCATTAATGGATGAAATGGAATTGGTGTGACAATCGAGGTGAAAATTTTTCTAGCTAGAGACAGGCAAGTATCATGATCAGGTGCAAGAAGGTAGTCAGAGCTCCAACTTCTTATCCAAAGTTCAAAACACAATGGGTTGCCCATAAATGCTCAAGAAAATCTTGCCTAACAAGAGTATCGTCCTAATGGGTTTAGATGGAATCAAATCTTCCAGCCTTTGGCCTCTGCAATCAACTGGGAAATAATTTGTTATTTTAATGGTGCATCATAACCAAAAACTACGTAGACCTGACCCTCCTGAGAAAGGACAAGTAAAGGGACATCAAAAGTGGAGGTACGTAGGTAGCCCAATTTGGGTACGGTCTAAATATAAATTCTCTTATGCCAATATCGCTCTCCTCTTTACTTTAAAAAAAAAAAAGCTCGCTAAGTTGAAAACCCGAAAGGGCGGCTCGGGCAGAAATTAGAGCTAATAATCAAAATGGTTCACTAAGTCGAAAACCCAAAAGGGCGACTTAGCAAGAGGATGGAGCAAATTTGTTAACCTAAAGTGGCAGCACCAAGTAGAAATTAAAACTTTGTTTGGTTCAAATTGGATTCAATGTCTAGTTTTGATCATTTTGTCATGTCTCGTTAAAAAATAAAAGTCGAGTACTTAGTCTGTTTAAACTTATGTCTAGGAAAAGCTAAACAATTCTTCCTTAGAGTCGTATTTTCTGAGTCTTCAAATCATCAAGTTAAGTTGCTTACATCACTCGTTAAGAGAGCGTCTGTTAGTGTCTTCACCCCGTGTCTGTCAGGCTCATCTTAGTAGCTCTTACATTTCTAGTCTTTTTCTGCCATCATCCTTCGTGTCACAGGAGTTCAGTCTCATCTTTCAGTCCATATGTCCAACCTACTAAGTTCGGCTCATAAGATGGCACCCCGCCTTTCTTACACATCCCGTTAAGGCCAGTTGATAAAGTGCCATTGATCTCAAACTCTTGTAAGAATTCTTAAAAGCTAGAGATCCTTTGCCAAAACTCCAATCATGCCATCCTTCCAAGCCCAAGCCTCTTTGGCAAAATCATACTATCCTTCCAAGCCCGAGCTCCTTGGCAAAATCATACTATCCTTCCAAGTGCAAGCCTCCTTGATAAATCATACCATCCCTCTCAAACCAAGCCTCATTAGCAAATCATCTAATCCTTAAAGTCCAAGTCTCTCAAGACTTATGATCCATAAAGCCCAGCTTCCTTGGTGTTTGTTTCGTAATTGTTCATTTTTTTTTGTCATGTGAAATTAATCATTTTAGGTGTAATTTGAGCAATTTCATGGCCATTTAGTTTAAATCATATCATTTCATTTGTGTTAGGTTTGAGGAACGTTTTTACTTTGTTTTTGTAGGAAGTGAATGAAGTTGGAAAACTCAGCTCCTAGCATCTGTAATCATTCTGAAGCTTGCCTTAGCCCAGCGCCTCGCAGTGAGTTCCAGCGTACCGCAGCTGTGAGCGAATTGAAACTGCTTCGCAAAACGCCTTAGCAAAATGCCTTCGCAAACTGCTTCGCAAAATGCCTTCGCAAATTGCTTCGCAAAGTGCTTTCGCCATGCTTCGCAAAGTGCTTTCACCAAGCTTCGCAAAATGCTTTCGCCACGCTTCGCAGTGCTTCGCCTCACTGCTATCAAAATGCTTCGCAGCGCTTCGCCTCGCTGCCTATCAAAATGCTTCGCAGCGCTTCGCCTCGCTGCCTATCAAAGCGCTTCGCAGCGCTTCGTCTCGCTGCTTATCAAAACGCTTCACCCCGCTGCCACCCATGGCGCCTCGCCACAACGTTTTAAGCAGTTAATATTTTTTTCGATTTTTGGGAGGATATTTTTGGGGGCCTAGATTACTTTGAAAAAAAAAGGATAAATAGAGCAGTAGTAGAGAAGGCAGAGGAGGATCAGGAGAGACTGAAAGAAACTACAGACTTTTATTCTTCTTCTTTTGAGATTACTTATCTGTCAGTATTTTGTTTTAGCAGTTTGTGTTGCATTTTCACCGTGGAAAGAACTCTGGGAGATTTAAGAGATTGAATCAGATCAGCAAGGTTTATTTCTTCTTTCTTTACCTTAATTCCATTTTGTATTCTTGAATTGAAAAAGATTAATTCAATGGATTCATGTGATTTTAATGAAATTGAGATGATTACTTTGT
>CATKHJ010384896.1:0-13881 GCA_949750685.1 Vernicia montana | reverse complement strand
ATAAAAATGATGTATTCTTTTATTCAAGGGTAATTCTTTCAATCTTATTAATATTTTTTTATCAATAATTAAATTATTTTGATAAAAATAATAATTAAATTACCAATGAAACTTAAATATATATATTGATAAATTTTTGATAAAATATATTTTACATTTGTGACAAATATATTTTGGTTATTATTAACATTTTGTCATAAAATAAATTTACTGACAAATTTATTTTGTCATAATATTTTATTTTGTCACTATAAAACTTATTATATGGTGATAGAATTATACTTCTTGTTACAAAATATTTTTTTATTTTGATAAATAATTTATCACAATAAATTAGTTTATGTGATAAAATCACTTTTGTCACAATTAATTCTATTTTATCGTGAGAAAATTCTATTTTATCACAATAAACTTATTAAAACAAGCTTATTGTGACAAGTCCGGTGTCAAGTTAAATTCGGCATAAAAAATATATGATGACAAAATTAATCTCTATTGTGTTACAATAAGCTGATTTTTTTGCAGTGCAATGATGTATTGGCTGTTGTTTTAATTTAATAATATGCAGCTTTAAATTAAAATTAAAAAAAAAAAAAAAAAAACTATTGTTACTGTTAGTGGGCTAGTGTTTCACATGGACCACCCATCGCATTTAAATGAGAGACTTTTTTTTTTTTTTGGTATGAAAATGAGAGAGTTTTGTCTTTTAATTTGGTCGATATGAATATAATGAGATTTGACTTTTATGTAAACTAAATATGAAATTACATTATACGTAGGACTTGAAGTAAATTGATCCATTCGAATAAAATAATGATATAATTAAAAATATTTTAATATCTTAGACTCATTTCAACAATGTAATAGACTCTATTAATTAGACCAATATATATCAAGGATTTAAAGTTTTGATAATGTATTTGGCAACAAATAAAAAAAAGTTTTGATCATGTAACCTAATTTTTTATTTAATCCAGCTAACAAATAAGTCAATTAAATTTCACAATAAACATGATTTAAATCTCAATATTTTTTCTATATATGTACACACGTGCACGTTTATAAACAATAGTATTATGTCTGTCTCAAAAAAGTTGACATTTTTATTTTTTCACAAATATTAAGAATATAATAAATATAATGACATTTTTTTAGTGCGTTTGAGATTGTTATTAGAAGTTAAAAAAATATTTTTAGAATTTTTTTGATTTAATTGATTAATTTTTATTATTTTTTTATAAACTGTTTTTTCAAATATATTTTTGAGAAAATCATCAATTTATCTACTTCTGAAAAAAAATAATTTTAAAAAACAGTTTTAAAAATAATATATATATTTTTTTTTTTTGTTGAAAAACACTTTTAAAAAATTCAATATCAAATGGGGTCTTTTTATATCATTGATAGTATAATAAATATACTTAATTTTAGTTTTTTTGAGACATTAAATGCATTTCAAAAATAAAGATAAAAAAATAAAATAAAAAAATAATATTAGTAATATAAATGTGTCAATCTTTTTGTAACATTCAAAAAAGAAAAATGTGCCAACCTTTTTAAAAAGAAGGTTGTAAAATTGTAAATTTCTTGCACATTATTTAGGTAATTTCGAACTTATGCTTTTCATAATAATGTAATTTTTTAAAAATTTATAATACTTAAATATAATAAAATAATTAAATGAATATATAATCATTAAAATAATATAATTTAAAGAAGTTAATTTTTTTTACAAAGGTATTAGAATATTAGATTGGGTCTCTATGCACAGGTATGTAGAAATATCTATTAAATTAGTGTAAATTATTATTACAGTGAAAATATTTTTATTGTAAAACTTATAATATATTATTTTTACTCATTTGACTTTTCATTATAAAAAATTACCAATAATCATTCTTAATGTAATTAATACTTTTTTTTTTTTCTCAAAGAATATAAAATACTAGCATTAAAAGGCCATTAAGCCCAATAAACAGTACAAATACAATGAAAGCCCATTGGAATACAATTTAAAGGACTCTTGGTCCACATACAACATATCCAACATTGGGTTCTTTAAACTGGGCTTAAAGCCCAATAAAGCCACAGGCAAAAAACCTGTAAATACATCAGCCCTAAGGCCTACTAGAATAGTTGAATTTCAAAAATGCCCCTGAAATTTTTCCTTTCCAAAACCCTTCTCCCTCACCTGCGCCAACACCGCCATTGCAAATAGGGAGACAAAAGAGACCACCGGAAAGGCCAAAGTAGGCGCATCTGGGCTAGCCCGAATCTCTTTGCACCATTGGACTAACCTTCTAACTCATCACTGTCAAAAAAAAAAAAAAATTTACACGCAGTAGCATGATAAAGAGCATAAAAATCCTAAAGAACCGGCCATGGCCTGGGGAGAAGCTTCTCTCTGCCAATGACTATGAAACCCAACGACACAAAAAGATAAGCTTTGAACAATACTAGCCTTGAGTTTACACAGTCTTCGCTAGCATCATCTTCCCTTATCCATCTGCAGCCGTCTGAGAACACCTCTTGTGAAGGACGATATCGATGAATAAGCTGGACAATGCTGGAGATAACCACGGCATCACCACCGTTGCAGATCCAACACCAAAATAGTAAAAGCTCGATGAAGATGGGATAGATCAAGTACAAACAAAGTACAAAAAGTAACCTAAAGGCACATTTAGACACTGTAAGTAAAGGAAAAGGGACATAAGTTGGGTTTCCCCTCCGGTGGTCATAGCCACCAGAGGAGACGCCCAGCAAAAATCTTAGATCTAAAACCAAAGGCTTAGAGAGAGAGAGAAGACTGTAGAAGCGCTTTGAGTTTATTAATACTTTTAGTATTTAAAAAAAAATAATATCAATCCCTTAAAAAAATATCAATAATGTTTGAATTATGATGTCATCCTTAAATACCATGTTTTTTGTACACATATAAAATATATATTCTTAAGTCATTTATATAGAGTAGGTTTAGGATTACTGTTATGAGTTAAAAAAGTAGATTTATAATTTTTTTATTTAACTGATTAATTTTTATAAATTAAAATTTTAATTTTGCTTATGAAAAAATATAAATTTATTTTTTTTTTAAATAATTTAAAAAAATATAATTTTTTTATTAAAAATCATTTTTTTTAAACATAACTCTGCCATATTCTTAATTCGTCTGGATTGGGATTAAAAATGTAGAATGTAACAATTACAAGTGTAACTATTAAGCGAGTAATAATTACAGGTATAACAATTAAATTATTAATCTTATATGGCAAATCAAGAGTAATGGATAAATTATTAATATGGTTAACTGAGTTTTGTATAAAATATTAAATTTTTTTTTAATGAAAAAACTTAATTTAAAAAGAAAGTCATTTTCACAATTTTTTTACTAAGTAAAACAAAAAATATATATATTTTTTAGGAAAAAACCTATCATATTTTAATGAATAAAACAATACTATAAAAAAAATAAAATAAGAATAAACTCGCAATCAATCATAATCTACAATTAAACAAAATAAAAAAAAATTCAATTAAACAATTCTATAAATGAAATTCAAAAAAAAAAAAAATCAGTTTCATAAAAAAAGAAAAAAATTTTCTTTTTCCTTTTTCTAATACACAATCAAGTCTCTTTTTTGTACGTCTATTTTTGTTAAATATCTTTACCCTAATATTTTTTAGGTTAATAAATTAAAATTTAAGTATGAGTAATTGTTAAAGAGATTAAACATTAATTTTGCTATTTAAAAACTTATCAAATAAAATTAAAGAGGATTAAAACATTATAAAAGTAACACTTAACCTCTTTTAATTTCGATTTAAATACACCTATAAGTAATTGTTAATTGATGTTTTTATGTTGCATTGCTTAGACTTATAAGATATGACGTGACAAATTTGATAATATTTGTATATAAAATATTTTAATAAATAGCAATTTTCATTTTATAGAAAAAATTTGAGCTTTATAAATCATTAACCCTCCCTTGAATTATATAAATGGACTTGAAATTTATATATTTTAAAATTTAAAATCACCACCCTAAGCTCAATCGACTTATTTAGAGTATAATAATTCAAGTAAAATTAGACATTTACAACAAAAAGAAAATCGTAGTATATAATAAAATAAATAGATATTCTGATAAAGGCATAAATAAAATATATATAAAAAAATAAAAGAATCATTTCGCTTTGAACAAAGTTACAGGTAAGAAAACGAAAAGCAGGCTGACGAGGTCGGACCTTGAGAGTGATGAAGATTACAACAGCAATACCAATACCAACACCACCACTACCAACAATGCCAACAGCAACAATAACAAATCCCCGTACGAATGGAATCCTCGGTTTTCTTCTTCACCTCAACCTCTCAACTACGCTTCCTTTTTCGCACCCCACCACCACCACCATCATCACCATCGTCATCATCATCGCACCCAATACTCAAAACATCTACCCATTTCCTTCTTTTTCTTCGTTTCCCATTTTTTCCATCTCTTCAGCGATCCCCAGATCGGTCTTTTCTGATTTCTACCCGATTTCAGGTAATATGATTTCTGGGTTGTTGTGGTTTGGCCAAAATATGTGTCGGATTGTTTTTATTGGTCTTGAACATTCTTATTGATGAATTCCTTTATACGATGAGATGCGGTGGGTAATTTTAAGAATAGGCTCAAAAGGGCTGTAATTGTTTTGGGCATTTTGTTGGCAATTTCTTTGTAAATTCTTGCTTCCTTTCTGGGTTGCTGTGTTTCTTTTATAGGTAATCTGTTTAAAGCTTACTATTATTTACCGCATACGTCGTTTGATCGTTCTCTTCTATACAATAATTGGATTTTTTTAAAGGGCCTTTTTCACAATCCGTATCGATTGGCTTTTAACAAGAAGGGGCTTGAGTTGAGAGATTACTTCAAATAGTAAGGACGCATTGATAATTGATTTTGATCGACGGATGGAGTGTTATTAAGGTAATCTTTCTTGTTTTCATCCAGGAACATGCTGGGAGGTAATAACAACAATTCTGTGATTCCAATTTCCCTTGGAGGAAACCACTTTCGGGGTGAAGTTAATGCATTGCCTCAGCTGCAATTGTTTGGAGATGGTTAGTTTTTCTTCTTAATTTATAGTTTTTCATGGATTGATTTATTGTGTTTTATGGATTGTAGCTAGAGTATGTTTATCACCATTGCTCGCACTGGTGTTCTAACATTGTTTTTGTGGTATTATTCATCTAGAGTTCTGTACATTTTTTACTTCTGTTTTTGGTTCCAATATGTTATCATGGAATTGTTGTATGCTTTATGCAATGCAAGCTTAACCAAACTAACATGAAGATTCACATTTAAATTTGATGTATTCATCTAAGATGGAGTTAGTGCTTCAATGTGATTTTAAAAGTTCATGTTGCTTGTTTTGGACAGCAACTATTCAAAAGATTGGCATATACAGAGGAAAATGCAGAATTTTTCAGAGAGATTTCTTTAGCGGTTCCCCCTCCCATATCAATACTGTTATAGCAGCAATCTATAGTTAATTTTGTTGCATATGGACTTCCTTTTTACGTTCACTTTGCTAGTTTCTTTGTTCATTTTCCCCTTCCTTTGAAAGTCTCATGGTTGTCCTATTTTCATTGTCATGTACGGATGTTACAATCTACCAAAACCCCAGTTGGATGCCTTGGAGGTCCCATAAATCACATGGGAAATGATCACACAGCTACTATGGAGAGACCTGCTAAAAGAGGCAGGGTTGCAGAATCCATTTCCAGACGGCAAAAGCATCAAATATCTTTAAATGATAACTTCCATCAACATGAAGCTGGTCAGCTTGGAATCATTTTGGATCCAAATCTTGTATCAATTGGATTGAAACTTTCTTATGAGGAAGAGGAACGCAACTCTTCTGTTACATATGCAAGTGATCGCAAGACAGCTGTCCTCCCCATTATGT
Organism: Vernicia montana; assembly: GCA_949750685.1. Taxonomy (NCBI): domain Eukaryota; kingdom Viridiplantae; phylum Streptophyta; class Magnoliopsida; order Malpighiales; family Euphorbiaceae; genus Vernicia; species Vernicia montana. The sequence goes on along the minus strand of CATKHJ010384896.1, from coordinate 7,923 downwards.
TGTCTCTAGGTGACAGTCTTAAGGCTGAGTTGGAACGGCAGAAAGAAGAATTTGATCATCATATCAGACTTCAGGTAACATCTTAGTGTTATATTTAGGTGTCGTTTGGTATGGAGTAAGTAGACTAAGGAAGTAGCATTTCCTGGGAAGTAGAAAATGTTGACTTGTTTGGTTTCCATTATTGAATCTACTTCCTAGGAAGTAGAAACTTTTTCTTGCTTTCTAATCAGAAAGTTACTTCTTTAGGGAGGAGTAGTTAAGTTACTTCACGGGAAGTAGGTCATTTATACCAAACAATACCTTAAAAAATAGTGTTTATGTCTTCCTTTTTCGTCATATCTATCATACCAACACTGAGCAAAGAAATGTATTGACTGTAGAAATTTTACTTACTACAGCCAAGTTTTTGTGGAAATTATTTCTTGCCTGTGAGTTGTTCTATGATACATCTAGTAAAGTTGATTCTGAAAAGGTATTCCATTATTTTTATTTTTTTATCTTGTCTTTAAGAGAATCATTTCAATTCTATACTTTATTCCTACCAAATAAAGTTTTTGTACACATGTCCAATCGGGCTTTTATCACCAAAGGAAATTGATCTTACAATCTCCAAATTAGCAGTCCAATGAACAAGTGTAGGCACAATAAATTGAGAATTTTGTTATAATGTTGTGAGATTAGATATGAAACCTTTCGCAACCCAAGTTTATGAGACTTTCTATGCTTTGGTAGATAGTTTACTGTCATCTTAAAGTTTCTGCTGGCTTTCACATTATGCAGTGATGGCTTAGTGCTTACTTGGATTATTTCTAACAGGAAGAGAATATGATAAAGGGTATGAGGGAGGTGGGACAAGGACACACGATTTCTTTCTTAAGTGCCATAGAAACAGGAATTGGAAGGAAGCTACATGAAAAAGAACTTGAAATACAGAATATGAATCGCAAGAACAATGAACTAGTGGAAAGAATTAAGCAAATGAGCGCTGAGGTTCAGTCCTGGCAGTGCAGAGCAAGGTATAATGAGTCCATAGTCAACACTTTGAAGATCAATCTGAAGCAGGTCATGGCAAAGGGAATTATTCATGGGAAGGAAGGCTGTGGGGAAAGTGAGGTAGATGATGCAGCTTCTTATGCTAACCAGAACTATACAAGCGTCATGGAAGCAAATCCAATCTCCTTCAAACAACAGATGACCTGTAGAGCTTGCAAGACAAAGGAATCTACTATCTTATTATTGCCATGTAGACACTTGTGCCTGTGTAAAGATTGTGTTGGTTTTATAGATGTATGCCCAATTTGCCAGATAATGAAAACTGCAGGTGTTGAAGTATTTATGTCATGAATTTTGTGATGCCATCAAGGCATATATCTAAGCACTTGTGATCTTCATCGCCCATAGATGGATGGAGACAGTTTGAATTATAATGTTATGGTGGTTCTTATATTTTGTGGATGAAGATATCAGTGAGCTTAATCCCATGAAGTTGCCATGGTATTTTACTGGAAAAGCTCTCTAGAACCTGATAGGCTCTGTCTTATTTCATTAATTTATTTAAGATTCTTCATGGGAAGAACTCTGATGTAACAACTTTCACAATAGAATTGAAAGATGATGGTGAATTGTATTGTTGTTGATATCTTCGCAATAAATTAATTTTGTTATTTGTTTTGCACCGAGTATGTTGTCATGTATGGTGATTCATTAAGGGGATGGAGCTTTTACAATTAAGGGCTATTTTATTCCAAATTGACTGACAAAATGTAAACTAATAACAACTAGATGCTTAAGTCCTATATATAATTCTGATATTTGAAGTATTCTGGGGCTATGTCTATTAATGATGGAGATAAAAATGGACAATGATAGCCATAAGCTGTTTAAAATTGCTATATAATTATGAAATTCCATGATATTGACACACAATTGGCAAATATCAGGAAGTGCTTATCATGTACACAATCTGCAGAATCAGAGGATTATCTCTTCTTGTGGTTCAGATTCTACCTTTAAAAAAAAAAAAAAAAAAGAGCATAGTAGAATCCTTTATTAAGCAAATTTGCAAATTGCGCACACTTTTTTTTTTTTTTTTTGGTGGCATTTGGGTTTTTGTTGAAGTCTAAACGTGAAATTTTTGCCCTTTATTATAGCCACTGGGTACTTGCACTAATAGCTGAAAAGTTGGAGAATCTCCAAAGCCTACAAATTTGGAACCGCTCTGGCTGGTACACAGTATTCCTGCAACTTGACAAATTGATATTGGGCTTGACATGTACAGATTCAGTCCGATACCCAGAATATCTACAAAAATTAAATATTCAATTTAACTTTATTTTAATTTTTTTAAATTACAGGTGCCCTATCTCTCTCTCTCAATAATTTCATTATATACTAACTGAGTCTTAAATTTAGTGAATTGGAGTCGTATATAGAGATAAAAAATTCTTGAATTTGAGTCCAATAGAAGTAAAATATATATAAAAAAAAATTAATTAATGTATATATATGTTTTTAAGGAAATAAGTGATCCATTTCTACATTCTTTCCAAAAGTGATACATAAAAAAAAAACAAGAAAAATACAATTATAGTCGAGATCAAGAATTCGGTAAATTCCAGTTTGATAACCAAAATGCCGGTTGGTGGAATTGAATTTCCAAATCAGCAAACACTTTTTGGAGATCTGAGGTCTCCTTTCTTTCTTCCACCAAATGGTCCTCAAAACACATTCCCACTCCCTTTTATTATTTTATTACTATTTCTATTTATAGTGAAGGCTGTAGTAGCAGGTTGCCTCACGATAAAATCAAAATCTCACGAAAATAAAATATCCCACATGATATGAATATTCCCCCATTTATGAAAATCACTTTTTTGCTAGTAATTGCCAGTTGCCATAAACATAAGCCAACATCTACTGTTACACCAAACCTCGTGCGAGTCTTCTCTGGGCGGACTCATCAAGGCTTTCTTTCAAAGCCCCCACCCACCAACCAAAATACACTATTAAACCTCTCTTTTATTTCTCTCTAAACAAAACACAAAAATCTAGCGCTCTTTTTTTCGGATCTCGAAAATGCAGAGCGCAGCCTTCACTGTTTCTTCTTCTCCGTCGCTCCCTCTTCTCAAGTCTAGACGGCCTTTAATTAACCCTACCTTTACTGCTAGATTTGATCCTATTCGCGTCTCCTCCAAACGCCAAGATCTAGACACATCTAGTAATGTCGTTTTCCCTCGCCGATCCTGGTTGTTTTCTTCGTCTCCCTCGCTTTCCAGGCCATGGAACCCTCTGCCTCCTCTCGTTTCTCAACCTCCTACAACTGACCGGTTCGAGGTTAGGGCTACGGCTGTTCCAGAAAGTGCTGGTGAAGTCGAGAAGTCCAATAGCTTGATGAAGACTCTGGAGCTTGGATTGTTGTTTGGCCTTTGGTATCTTTTCAATATATACTTCAATATCTACAACAAACAGGTTCGGAATGATTTTTTTTTTAATTATTTTTACGACTCTTTAAGTATTGAGAGTAATTTCAATTTGCTTTGCGAATTTCTTTTGAGTTGCAAGTGTTAGATCGCGGGATTTATGTTCCTCCGAAGATTTTTGAGGAATTTCCATAAAGTGTTTTACGCGTTAAAAGTATTATTTGCATTTATTTTAGTATTTGTTTGAGCAGAAAATGTCCTCGAAAAGGCAATGGGAAAAGCAGTAGTTCAATTTTAGGTGGTTGAATTTGCTTGCATGTTGCGGGAGGGTGATATATGGATTGTGTAGAATCTTTTTTGATCTTCTCATCTTAAAGTTCACAGTATTAGCAATCAAATTTGACTATGCTGGGAATAGATAATCTTTTATATGATTTAATTTATCCTTGATGAATGTGCAAATAAAACCATGTTAAGTATTCTAATTTCTAATTTTTTGACTAATAATCAATCGTAAACCTTATAAGTTTGTACTCTATCATTTAATGTGCTATGCAATTAATCTAGAAAATAGCAAGATAATGGTGTAATAAAATTTTACATGTTCATATATTCTTTATATTGAAAGCGATGAATGTTGAAAAATTAATTCGTACTAAAACGTCCATTACTAAAGGTCTCATTGGTGGAATTGGAGTTTAAGTTAATTATTATATATTGAATTTGGGTCATTAATATAGAAAAAATATATATATATATTAACAAAACCTGTAAAAATCTGGTTAACCTATATTTGCTGTTCAGTTTGAAATTAAAAAAACCCTACCTTATCAGTGGTTACTGAACTTTATCCATCTGTACTTTGATATATTTAATTGCATTTTTTTATAAAGTGAATGAAACATAATTTCCACCCCTCCTTGTCACAGGTTTTGAAGGTATATCCAAACCCAGTAACTGTCACTGTAGGTCAGTTTGCTGTTGGAACAGTGTTAGTTACTCTTATGTGGACTTTCAATCTCTATAAAAGGCCAAAAATTAGTGGAGCTCAGGTATTCGATTTATCCCAGAACTCTGGTGGAACAGCTAATGGATGATGTTCTCGTCATTGATTAGAACAAAGTTAGGCTTATTGTGACAATTCTTTTGACAGCTTGCTGCAATTGTGCCGCTGGCAGTGGTTCACACACTAGGCAACCTTTTCACTAATATGAGTCTTGGGAAAGTGGCTGTTTCATTCACTCACACAATCAAAGCTATGGAACCTTTCTTCTCAGTTGTTCTATCTGCCATGTTTCTTGGTGAGGTGAGAATTTCTTTATGCATCTTTTATTTTTGGCCTTATTCGCATTTTTTGAAAATGTGGATGAAGTTGAGTTGATTTGCAAATGTCCTTTCAAGTATCCATCGCAATTATTGCATTGTGGAAATGAGTGCTCGCTGCTGCGGATTCTGACCTTGTGGGCATAACACATTTTGTGAAACTAGTTGAAGAATTTGTAGCTTTATTGTTGTCAAAAAGCTACTTAAGTTGTTTTAACTCAATTTCTTTTCATTCTGGTTGTACAGTTTCCTACTCCCTGGGTAGTTGCTTCCCTTTTACCAATTGTTGGTGGCGTAGCACTTGCATCAGCAACTGAGGCATCTTTCAATTGGTAAGAATCATATATGGATACGTGTGTAATTGTCATCTGCCACACAATACAATTTTGACATGTAGTTTTTCTTTGTAGGGTTTTTCTAATGTGATTTCATTTCAATACCTTATTCTAAATTATGATGTGTTCTTATTGTTATGTTTCTGAAAAAGGGCTGGGTTTTGGAGTGCAATGGCTTCCAATTTGACAAACCAATCTCGTAATGTATTGAGCAAGAAGGTCATGGTTAAGAAAGAGGTATTCCCTGCTTTTCTAGATTGATTATATTCCAGTCATTAGTTTATTAGACTTGTTTTCATTTTTCCTCCTTGCTTGAACAAACCATATTCTGACATCAATTGCGTTAATGTCTCCTGATATCACCCTAACACTTAACATGATTTGTGGTCTGTTCATTCACAGGAATCCATGGACAACATTACTCTGTTCTCAATAATAACAATTATGTCCTTTATCTTGTTAGCCCCTGTGGCTGTCTTCATGGAAGGTGTCAAGTTTACTCCTGCATACCTCCAATCTGCCGTGAGTTTTATCAACAGAGTTGGAAAAATTGACAAAAATTTTTGGGTTTTCTTAAAGTATATGTTTATAATAATTCTATATCTGATTTTTATATTTATTATTTGCGTGTCAGGGTTTGAATGTTAAACAGGTGTACACAAGGTCTCTTATTGCTGCACTCTGCTTCCATGCCTATCAGCAGGTATTGCCTGGGTGCTTGTGATTTATTTTTCTTTCTTCCTCAGACACGTTTTCTTTTCTTAAGAATGATTGTTTGCCTTTTTACTCTACCTCGTTGCACTTGTGTTACAAACATGTAGACATAATCATTTTTGAAGTTCAGATATTTATCTTTGCCACTGGAAATTTGCCGCCTTTAACCATGGAAATCTTGGGTTTTCTTGATATGGCCTAAATTTATTTGTGCAAGTTTATGCAACATTTGTGCTACCATTTGACATAAATTTTGTATTTATAAACTTTTGAAATTCAAAATTTGTTTATAGTATGATGGCTTTATCCAAACCTTTTAATATTATCTGACTAATCTTTCTAAGGTAAGTTTTGTAATTTAAAAAATGAGTTGGTCTCTCTTACACTTTGTGGAGACCAATTCATGGCTCCACTTAATTATTAGAAGTAATATGAGTATAAACAATTTGAAAATGATGTATTGCTTTGTAATGATGAAAAAATAAACACAACTTGAAGAGATGAGGCAATGGAACCAAGTGCTCAACATGCCTTTGTTAGACTGTTTACATATTGCCATTCTTCTTCCAACCATGCAGCCTACCATGAACTATGCCTGATTTAGCACGGATAAATTTTGCAGGTTTCTTACATGATATTGCAGAGGGTATCACCCGTTACTCATTCTGTGGGTAATTGTGTGAAGCGTGTGGTCGTCATTGTGAGCTCTGTCATTTTCTTCCAATCGCCTGTCTCACCTATAAACTCTCTTGGTAAATTTACTTCAAATATGTTTCTCTACTTGGAAAAATAATAGGTCTATCCATTATCTTGCATATCAAGTTTATCTTATTACTCCATGACCTTGTTCTGGAAATTTATTTATGAATTTCATCCAGGTACTGGGATTGCCCTTGCTGGAGTTTTTCTGTATTCAAGAGTGAAGCGCATTAAGCCAAAGCCAAAGACAGCTTGAAGTGATGTGGAGAAGAAATTTTGTGTTTAAATTGGGTTTATTAGACGATAGCATGGAGAACTTTGTAGATCAGGCCAGGGACTCAGATTATGTTTTGGTTTTTCTCCTCCCGTTTTTGTTCTATTCATTTGGTTTTGTCTGTTTGCTTCACCGGAATGATTTATTCTCTCGTGCATTCCCTGCACTTAAAAAAATTTAGGGGGCAAATATGCTGCTTAGGAATTCTGTTTTCTAGAACAAATAAAAAAAGAAATTAGGGTTTCTTCCCACGAGCTTATTTTTCTTGTGCTTGATTTGAAATTGGATTATATTGTCTATTCTTTTGGATCCAGATTATAACTATGAAAACTACAAGACGTTGGGCTTGGGGTGCAGCCTCCGGGATAAATCTGTAGAGGCTTTGGGCAACTGTAATGTCTGTAGTCTGTTCTATAATTTGCAGTTTGGCACTATTCAAGTAAATGATTCGGTGCCAACGTGTTGATGGTGCGTATAGTAATTTAATTTTTGGCCTACCACGACTTTTTTTTTTTTTTTTATTGGCCAAAGTTATTATGTACATTACAAGAATATTAATCCGAATAAAATTTAAGCTTTACAAAAATTTCAAATATAAATTTAAATATGAATTATAATTTTTTTTTAAAATATAATAAATACAAACTAAATTTAGCATGGGCCGAAATCAAGAATTTTAAGAGGCGTTTGGTATTATTGCGGTTTTTTATTTATTTTTTTTTTCAAATTAAAAAAAAATAAGTATTAGAAAATATTTTTAAAAATTTATAATTTTTTATTTCTTTCATATTTATTCAAAAAGATTTTCAAAATAAAAAACAACAAATTCTGATTTTCAAAATCTTATTTTTTATTCAACTACACCAAATTTCAGTGTATGTTTTATTCGTAGAGAAGTCAACGAGTTTGCTCATGGTATTGCAAGTAGGGATGGCAGCGGGGCGGGTATGGGGCGGGTTTCTCATTACCCGTACCCGCCCCGCGAACATTTATTTATACCCGCCCCGCTACGGGGCGGGGCGGGTATCCGCGGGTTTACCCGTTTTAATTTTTTTTTCTTTTTTCTTTAAAAAATTATTTAATATTAATTTTTTTTTATGTATATATATATTCATTTATATCTCTTTTTTACATATTTATATAATATAATTTATCTTTT